>JADLZK010012624.1:0-193202 GCA_015847255.1 Hyparrhenia diplandra | reverse complement strand
ACAAGTCGCGGTATATAACTCACCGACCGAGATTGGTTCAATTGCGCCGACACCGCCGACACCACCGTATTGTACCCATGTCCGGGCAGGCCAAGATGTACGAGACCGCTTCTTCATCTTCAAGACGCCGCCCGCCGACGCCACACCCGTCACCGAGTCCCCCCATCTTGGTGAAGTACTCACTGATGCGTCGACGCGTTCTTGAGGAAGTCGCCACGCCATCCTCGTGCCGATCGACGGCACGCGATCGATGCGTACATCCCTTCGACAGGGTCCACGCCGCCGATGTCGCCTCCGCCGAGATCACTTGCACCCAGATCCTCACCGGACGGCATGGATGCCGCCGCCCTGCCGCCCACTCGGCATACCCTGATTGACAACCCTGAGGGTCAGCCCGCCCCTCCTTCTCTACGCCTTGATCTTCATAGGAGGAGGCTCGTTGGTTGATCTAGGTAGTCCCCGAGACGGAACCCTTGATGGCCGAGAGGACCCGAGCTTTCCATAGCGGGAAGTTGTCGCGTGTCGCCTTCTTGCCGACGGACTGAGCGCGGGAAGAATGTAGCAGATAGCGGAAAGAGGAAGAAGCCATGGCGAGTCCGTGAGGAAGAAGGCTCGATACCATGTAAAACTAGGTTAACGAGGATGACCCACCCTTGCTCCTCGGATGCGTGTTTATATAGTCATGAACAGCCCATGATGTGGTCGATTACAAGATATGTTTACATCAATCTACTTGATCTACAAGCCATAATCTACTTGGTTTACAAGGAAAGGATATCACAATATCCCGGGCGCATGGCCCAACTATCTATACACGCTAACAGGACTGAGCTGTGCCTGTGCAGCCCGGGACGAGGACATGGAGGAGCGATGCCGATGCATGCCCGCCCGGTGCCCAGACCGGCACTGCAAAACGGGAGATCCACCCCAAATCCAAATCCACTTGCTCCAACCAAAATCCAGCCTCTGGCACTGCAAGAGGAGCCATTTCGTTCGCAAAACCAAACCAAAACATAAATCCAAGAAAGCAAAGCAAGCAATTTGCACCCCGTCGCATCCATGGCAGCGGTGATTTTTTTGTGGAGGAAGGAGGTGGCGGCGGGGACTGCCGTGGCGGCGCGCGATTAGGCCATGGCAGCAGCGTGGCCCGCTCCTTAGTGTACCTCGCCCGTCGAGCAACCTCAAGGGCATGCTACCCGCTGACCTCGGCAAGAACGCGCCGCAAGGCTATGGCAGCAGCGTGGCCTGCTCCAGGCGCCCCGAGGCCGCGGGCAGCGACTTCGATGGCCGGGGCCTCCAGATCGGGTGCAGGCACCAGCGAGGGAGGCGGCGGTGGGCAGCCCGACGCGGCGACGGGGTGGCGAGGGCGGCGCGCCAGCCGGCGGCGTTCGTTCCTTCCTGCGCGAGCGCGATGGGGAAGGGAAGGGAAGGACAAGATGAGGTGGGGCCCACGGGATGGGGGTTTCCAAGATCTGGGGGCTGAGAGTATAATTTGGGTGACATTTAAAATCGGAGACTAACTAAAAGCCCACCTGAAATGAGATTTTAACAAAACCCCTATTATTTGCAGCAGAAAAGTAGAGTAGCCTCCCATCGAGATGCCTCAAAAAGATATATATGGGCTAAATAATGTAATCCATTTAATGTCCGAAGAAATGGCTATTGGAGATTTTTCCCTATTGATATAAAACATTATCTTAGCCACCACATTTTGATTAAGTATCATTTTAATGTCAGTATTTATTTTTACATTATTGTTATCTTGTTATCTTACCGTGAATTCCGTGTGTTTTTAGAAAAAAAAAGTTGTTGTCCCACGGGCACGATACTAGTCTTATTAACAAAATAATGGCATTATTGCACCAGATTATTTATTTTAGAAAAGTCTACATCACCCCCTCAACTATGGGTGGTAGACTACATAATCCCCTAAACTTTGAAACGGGCCTATATCACCCCATGAACTTTCAAAACCCGGTCAAATTACTCTCTAAAGCAGCTTTTGAAAAATCATAGTAAAATCACGTAAAATTCGTAAAAATCATAGTAAATCACAGAAAAATTCAGCAGTTGTTTAAGGTTCCCCATGGACGGTGGAATTGTTCCTGTGAAGCTGGTCGGTCTGAGATTTAAATGCTGTAGATTTGTCATCTTTCCTAGCTCGTACCCACTCGTTAACAGTTGGATTGTTTTGGCCCAATCATATTTGAACTAAGCCACCAAGTTCTGCAACATTTGGAGGACTATTCCTGCTATACCACCGCCGTGATTTGTGGACAGCGAGCTGGAATACCCAGCCTCCACTAACCCTTGCGCTTCAAGCATGTTTAGCTCAAGGTTTTGAAAATCCAAGCGTGAGAGGTTTCTAAAAGAGTTTGAAGGATTTTAGCTCCACCAAAATAATTCATAGATAGATCTACGATTTCTAGGCTTGAAGGATTTTACCAACGGAAGTTGGAGTGCGGCTTTCAAAATAGTTGTCTCCTAAGTAGAGTGATTGGAGATTAGAGTATCGCCGTTTATGTTTGATGGTAATGTCTCTTAGTGTATGTATTGAACGCAAACCCTATTAGTATCTCCTCAAAGCTTTTGAGGCTGACCCGCTGACACGTCCTTTCACATTTTCTCCTGCATTCAAACTCATGTGTTTGGCATTTGCCAAACTTCATCTGGCATGCATTCCAACTTTAAGTAGAGAACTAAAAAATCACTTTATTTTCATTCTTGGTAAACTAATACAGTAGAGAACTAAAAATATATATGATTTGTATATCATTCTATTCACGTTCTTGTGTTACTACAGTAGAAAACCAAAAATATATATGATGCAGTATCAGTAGGGCACATAATGCATATTGAAAATATTGTGTTCTAATACAGCAATGATTCCGAATTCTGGTAGACCAGGCTTCCAGAGTTCCAGACATAAGTTAATACATAGGTTCAGATCATAATTAATATAGTACATAACATAATGTGGCATGAAGTTAATACAGATCCGAATTAATACAGGAGCACACATAACACAATGTGGCATAATACAATATATTGGTTCCAGAACAGAGCTTAAACATAATAGTAAGATACTAGCAACACACTGTCAGCTTAAACATGTTAAGCATACATGAACTGCTGATTATCATCTCTGTCTTGCTACTGTCGTTGGAAGGACTTCACCTCTCTTCAGTGAAGTCAGCACCATCTTGTCCCTTCATTCAGCCGCTGCCTCAACTACCTCCTGTTCAGCCATCTCTGTGTGGCTCCTCTTTGCCCTCTCTTGGCATTTGCTGCATAAGTCCTGACTTCCTGAAGAATAATACTTTTAGATTTAGAGAGAGACGCCTGTAGTCATGAAGGTTGCGCCTCTATCATAGCAGCCAACTTAGGATCACTCTTAACAGTTTTCCGTGCATCATCTGCTGCAGCATCTTTAGCCACTATCTTCTGCATTCATCAGGAGTGAACCACGGCTCACCCGCAGTGGTCCACTGTATCCCAAAGAAAAAATATTTTATCAAAACCACTAATTGATTCATTTCAACAGTTTGTTGCTAACTAAGAATAATTCATACAGATCAAGCAGACATCAAGCAAACTACCTTGGATGAATCCCCTTCTTCACCAACCAACCAAGGGGCCAGAATCTTTGCCATAACTTCAACATAGCGAAAGTTATCCTTGATCATTCCACTAATACCAGGAACCAGCTTGGCACATACCTTGCGCATGTTAGCGCAACAACACCACATCAGTTCATCATGTCGTTGCAATGTACCAGCAGAGGTTAGAAAGTCTCGATCAACCTAGATAAACATCAGAAACATTATATGAACCTGATGAAGCTGCAAGTGACAATTCTAAGCAGAGCCAACCAATATAAAATGCAAGAAAAACAAGCATTACAAAATGAAATAAATGAAATCCTGAATGATATCAACGTGAATGTCTATGGTCATTGGCAACTAAAATTTGTATTTCATTGAGAACTAGTTTGGACTGTAAAGCAAGGAGTGGGGTCACAGAATGCATAACAGGGCACAGCAGGGTCACATCAAATATACACACACACACAAAGCATAACAGGGCACAACAGCAAGTGTGAAAGCAGAAAAAACGAGGGTACAACTCCCAGAAGTCCAGTCCTTACAGCTTCTGTAGGAATCTCGATTTGGTATTTCTTCATCAACACTTGAAATCCTTGGCATAATGGGAGATGGCGCTGAGGACTGACAGTGAATTTATATAAAGATTGAGACATAATACAAGGCAGTGCATTCCTTATACCCCACGCCACTTCACGAACAGCATCCTCCTCGTCGTAGATGGAATCAATGCCCTAGCAGTAGACAAACAAACAGTGATCATGCATGCAAAGACACAAAAAATATTACTAAAAGACATCTACTAACCAGATTGGACTTGATGCGGTCACGAAGCTCTTCATCCTCTACAACGAACCTTGTTGCTTTGGAGGAGTATTCCTTAACCAAATCAACAAAACTCTCACGACCAATGCTACGGCTACACCACAGAGCAGTCTTGTCACCACACCTTATGTAGTCAATACAGTCCACAGCCTGGTGAGAGTATCAGTATGACATTAGATACAGAAGTTCAGGTGACAAGAAAACACAGAATACTGTACTTAGCAATCCTGCATCTTTCCAACAGATTAATTAATTCACTAACAATATTTCACAGAGGAAGATGGTTACTTCATTAATTGCGATTTTATATGTATATAAGATAAGCCTTCATATACTTATAGTTGCAGTCTTCAATGAAGATGGCAAATTGACAAGTGAAGCTAACACATGTATGGATCATGATCAATCCTGATAATAAGAGGCAACCAAAGCAGGCGCTAATGAAAGCATGGTAAAAAATCAGAAATACAAACCCTGTGAGTAGCTTGTCGGTTGGTAAAATGTGCCCAGATCATGTTCTGCAGTACACAACACATAGAATCATAAGAGGCAGAATAATGATCTGCAAGGGCGACATGGAGTTAGTGTGTATACATACCACTGGCATGCGAAATATGGAAGTAGCGACTTCGAAGAAAGCAAAGCCCCCCCCCTTCACCTCCATCAGCACCACAGTACCCCATGGAAGTTCATATGGGACATACCCCCTTTTTCCCATTTTCTGTGCACCTCCATATAGCAAGCAAAACAATTTTGAGTGGATAGCAACGGAATAAAAGAAATCTTAGAAAGTAACGGAATATGGGATAACTAGGAGAGTCAAAATACACAAAAGAAATGAAATGCAAGTCTGAGTAGGACTGATTCAGGCCTGTGGTCTTCTTTTTCCTGCTTGAGCAGTCCAAGTAAGTTGACTCAAAGCCACTAGGAACATTTAGTTAATAATCAAAACAAATCCAACCTATTTAGTTGAGCGCACAATGAAACAGGGCTAACTAGCTATCACGGTGAAGTCACCATTCAGATAAAGCAAACTAAAATCAGTAGGGAAACAAATTAAAAATGTCTTGCACATAAAACATTTAACCATGGGATGTTATTGACTAGATCTACAAATCAAGCTAAGGTGCAGCAATCTAGTATAAACAACAAAGCTAGTGGCACGGATCCTTGACATCAGTGCTCAAATTTATCTGCAGTCTTAAGGTGTCAATTCAGATCCAGATCGGCGCCAACAAGACTCGACAGCAAAATAAGAATCCAATGGTAGAGGATGCAGCATGTGTATACGGGAAGAGGGTGATTCGATGGCAGCGGAGGGAAGATGAATACGACTCACCGCAGATCTGGATCGGGACCAAGTGCAGGCGCACTCAGCGCGAAGGAGGGCAACAGGCTCAGATCAGTGGACAGGCGCGGTGACGCAGCGCCGGTCGCCCTCGCCCTCGCCCCCTCGCAGCCTGTGTGCCAGTCTCTTGGGGGCGAAAGATTTAGGTTTGCGGATGCGGTTGCTCGACCTCGACTTGGGGAGTTGCGGGGGTAATGGGCCGTTTCCTTTCTTGGGCTGCATCTTAGAACTATCACGGTCCGATAAGTCTTTTGACCGGGTCAAAGAAACATTTGAGATGGAGGTTCTTTCTAAATTCCATCTTTTATCGCAGCAAGATTAGGGAGTAGCAACTCAATTTTTAAGTAGCAAGATTAGGGAGGCGCACTACTTATGCACTAGTATAATGTCTGTGCTAAGATAATCTCCAACTGTTTTTTGCAAAATATACTTAGCAAAAGTTGTGATTTGCCAAGTCAAATATATGCCAAATGAAAAACTATGGTTCTCCAACGCTTTTGCAAATTTAGCTTGGCAAAAAAGAAAAAAGTCAACATGCAGCATGCAAGTAGGGAGATTATTTTATTTCGCGGTCAATACGCAAACATGCAAGCAAGGAGAGGATTTGCCAAGTCCTCCTAGCTTGACATATTTGTCAAGTTGAGGATGGATTATACCAAGTTGCTCAAAAATGTCAATCCAAATTGCAAAACTATTGGAGACCATTTTTTCATGTTTTTAGCAAATTTAAAGAATTCAAACTTTGTTTGCAAAACTTTGGAAATGCTCTAACGTAACGGTTTTTCTTGCAATTCACATGTAAATAACTCAATCGCATGTAAATCACCAAACAAGGCATTTTTCAATAGTTTAAATCACACACAATTATATGTAATAAACCACGTATAGTCTTTGCAATTAATTAAAACAAAGTAAAATATAAAGTATACCTCCTCTCTCGCTCTTCAAAGCTGTCAATGGCAGAGGCTTCATCGGTAATCATAGCTGAGACCGCCGCATTAGCTTTGGTGTTTTGACTCTTAACATGTTACAAATTTCAGAAGCTCACTTCCTCATTGATAACCAGTTGCTTGTCAACTATATCAACGGGCAAGATCCGACCAATCCTCCGCATCGAGGATTAAGCCATACATGGAGGAGATCACCAAAATACTAGTGCAAACAAATTGCAGGGTGCACATGATTAGAAGGAATGATACTCAAATGGCGGGTCAGCTAGCCAAGCAAGCTCTTCATTCTTTACTTATTAACCAGCATGATCATCCATGAAATAGAGTGCTCGTTCATTGATACACTCTACTATGTAACCATAAACAATGTAATGGTTATAGCAGCATCTTGCTGCTAATTGCAATAAAATTTGTGTTTGTTGTCAAGAATAAAAAACATGTAGCGTCTATATTTTTTTAGATAATGGATAATACAATCCGGCCTCTACATCCAGGGATGTACACAGCCACTTATTACGAGTTTTGGGAATATAAAAAATGACCGCAAGCCGGGCATCTGAAACAAAGACGAAGGAACTAAAGCAAACAAAATAAATGCTTCCATCCCCTATTAGAAATTTCTAAAGCAACCATCTCCAATTGTTTGCTCAATGCAACCAGCCGTCCTTTGCTTGCTCGATGTCTTTGTTGACACTTGTTATCATATAAAATTATTAATCAATTAAACATAAGAAAGGGGTATAAATAATAATAACAACCTAGAATAGGGTGTCATTAACATATTTCCATCGGTTTAGTGAAGTTATGAATTGCGTGGACTAAACAGGAAAACAACAGAGTTCGCGAGCCGTACGACTACGCGACGTAACGCAATCCAACATCGAGAAGAACCTAGAAGGCACCGGACTTATCCCGACGTGAACGAGACGTGGCACCAAGAAAATCATCATCTAGAAGACTCCGTAAGACAAACAAAGATCGAGAATCCAATGGTTAACTGCCGGTGACAAGAATACGAAATTCTTCCATCTTCATGCCAGTCAGAGACGTAAGAAGAATCTGATAAAAACACTCAAGAAACCGGATGGTTGTTGACACCTGTTAATATACTTTTAATTATCAACTAAACATGGAAAAGGACTAAAATATAATTAGATAACCTTATTAGGGGTTTATACTAATGATTTCCATGAGTTTTGGTAAAGTTGTGATTTGCAGGAACTTAACAGAAAAACAGCAGAATTGACGTGTCCTAACGCAACGCAATCCAACTCCGAAACAAGTATAGAAGGCTCCGGATTACTCCCGACGTGAACCAAACTTGGCACCGAAGAAAACATCATCTAGAAGACTCCAGAAGCCACGACGCATCGTGGGGCAGAGTGGAGCCCAGCCGATCGGCCCTGCGTGGCCGCCAAGTTGCCCCTGTTTCCAGAACGTTCCTCCACCGCCTCTAAGACGCAATCTAATCCGGTCGTTTGATGTCGGTTTGATCCGAGGGCGCCGGTTAAGCACGAGGATTAGTACCACATTGCCTGCTGAAGCTGAAGAGACATAAGAAGACCCCTATATAAGCAAGGCCCAGGCCCTGATTCAAATCATCTCAGATCATCTCAGATCGTCTCATCAGATGGAGGCACGACGCCTGGAGGAATAGATTAGACAACTACAATGTAATAGAATAGATCTAGTAGAGAGTTAGGGAGAGCGGAACTGCGTTCCGGTTTGGAGAAGTCTTCAGCGTTCTGGTATATCTTTGTATCTCAACTCTATTAGACTTTATGCCATAATTAGATCTATCTTTTCTAGTACTTTTATGCCTTTCATGTTATTGATTAGAATATAGTTGTTATATAATTGCATGGGATCTTCGCTCGTATTGAGTGCTCTGGTTATTCATGATGATTAGAGTAGTAATTAATAGTGTGGACATGGTGTCTAGACTAGAGGTTACCTTAGATTGCACCCAATCCCACGGATAGTTGTGGTAGCCCTAGGTGGTGACAGCCCTAACGGCCGATGTATTCCACCACGTTCGGATTGGTAGTGTAGGACCGTAGTCGGAGCTTCCTAGCCCCCTTCTCATCCCTTTCCGCGGCTAGTGTTCTGATGTGCCGAAGTGTTCTTTTATGATCGCTATACCTTTTCATGCCTTAGTTACTCAAGAACCAAAGTACTAGAGAAGTATTCAGGAATCTAGATCTCTCCCGTTGTCCTCTCGACCTAGCTATCTATTCTATATTATAATATTCTCCTGGTTAAGTGCTATCATTCATATCATATACATTATTTACCTCCTCACTTTAGTTTAGTTGGTATATTAAGTTAGTAGATACATGATTTTGATTTATCATAGGCTTTACCCTTGCTTCCCTATGGAAAATATAAATAACGATACTACTGAATACTCCCTGTAAAAGCTACAATGGTATATATATTACTCAAACGCTATGAATCCTTTATATTCTTTTGCACTTAATAAATACCAACAAGCTTTTTTTTTGCAAGTTGTTAAGGGAAGCAATTGGCGTAAAGATTCCGATAATGATCTTGATATCTCGCTAATTTAGTGTATCAATTAGCTTTAGTAGGATTACCCTTGTTCTCATTGAGTGTGGAATAGACAAGACATTTGATGCCATCGCGACCTTCCCAAGAAGCTTCCACAAGAAAAGGAGAAACCGAGAGTTTGAACAAAGAAGATCCATCAACACAAGAGCCCCCGCCATCTCTTAGGTACATTTATATATATTATTCTAACCATGTGTAGATTGAAGAAAAGGTCGCCACAAGAATTCAAAGCACATCTCAAGTGACGAAAGTAGAAGCTTTTGCAACTCACAAACTCTATTAGTGAGTCATGGTAAGTATGATCAAAGGTGAGAAAGTCTTGCTCATGGACTTTGATTTATGAGTAGTTATCTTTTCAAATTGTTGCATTGCATTGCATGTTTACTTAATCAACTCATGCATTCACTCCGCTTAAGTCTATGGTTTATCATAATAGATCCATTACATGTTTAATTCCTTGCATACATTCATGTAGTTTGCATCTTTAAAAAAAAAAAGTCCTCACCTTGATCATGCTCTTTTATCTCTATCTAATAAATCTCTATACTTTCATACTACGATTGTTTGCTATAGCATGCTTTAGTTTGGGAGTATTCTATAGGCATATAGGATATTTCTAAAGGCTTTTAAATTAAGCATGGTGTTTAGGTTAAATAGCCTTCCTTGATTAAATTGGACATGGAGTCTAGTTTGGTTATTGAACTAAAAATTGTTGTGTAGACATTGGATATTTTGTTGGACTAACCCCTACTTGAAAATTCTCAATTCCAATTCGGGTAAGTCAAGAGATGAACTCGTAGATGAAGCAAGGCGTATTATGAACTCCAACCTTGTGCGAAAGACACGCTCATTCATGGAAGAATTGAAAGTATCAAATATCATTCACTCTGTCTTTTGTTACAAGTTACCTTTACCTTGATCCACATGCCACTCAAGAAGAAGAGAAGGACCATCACAAGGTGTAATAGCGCCATCATATTCCAATAATAAAGGTAACACCTTGAGGTAAGTTGTCGTTAATTCCTCTTTACTATGGCATTCTCATAAATGAAAAGTCAAACATGCTAGAGTTATAGTTTCACATGATTCAATCTTGTTAACTCGACATGTTAGCATTTTTAAAACTGTTTCTAGCATTACTTTCTTATTCGCTCATTATTTTGCTAAAAATATTTACATGCTAGATTCATCTTCCGATCTTACCACCCTTGTCATAAATGAACTTATATATTATCTTTATCTTGTTCAATGTGCCCACAAGGTTAGAGTAGAAGTAAATGAAATTTTGGTTCTCATGGTGTTTTCCCACCAACAGAGCCCATGCACTTGATCTCTACCTTGTCTTTGCAAGCGGGGACTCACTTTATGCTAATAAGAGGAGAAGTCTTACTTCCCCAATTTCTACAAGTGGAAGTCCCCGACCTACAAATATGCACACTAAACAAGACGCGGAGATGCTGCTAGAAATCACAAGACCAGTTGGAACGGAGTTGACGAACAAGGAAGACATTAAGAAGATTAAAGAAGTTCACTCGGCCCGACCAACTGAACACTCAAAGACCGCCACTCCAAGAAAGGTCTCCTCCGAAGAAGCGACATGGAAAAAGAAAGAAGCATCACCTACTGAAGAGGACGTCAAGAGTACACCTTCGAAGACCTACCACTACCCGCGTCATCAACCGAACAAACACCATCTCCATCGCCACCTCATCTACGCCACTCGCCGAGATCATTGAAGGCACCATTTCGCATTACGACATTCGACGAGATGCCATCGATGATGCACGCCATGGGAGTAAGTACTAAAAAATTCTCGCCGAGAGGTAACTCGGGTATTTATCTCGCATATTTATTTTCTACACGCCATATTTAAATTAGCATATTTCCTTTAGCATATTTACTTTCCTATACCTGCATAAAAAAATCATAAAAATATGTTCGCTGCATTTGCATCAGTTTCTTTAAGCCCCATGCAAGTACTCTGGAATACTCCCGGGTAAAAGCTACAATGGTATATATATTCTCGTGGTGCTTATGAAATCCTTTATATTCTTTTTGCACTTAATAAATACCAACAATGGTGACTTTACTTCGAAGCGGATGAGTTAGGTAACATGACGACGTCTTTTTTCGAGACCTTGTACACATCGGGAAGGCACACGTAATATGGAGTCGGTGCTTGACACGGTTCCATCAAAAGTGACACCTCGAGATGAATGAAGCGCTTTAATGCCCGCTCACGTAATTGGAAGTCAAGGTGGCTCTTTTTCGATGTTTCCAACAAAAGCCCCGGACTAGATGGTTTTCCAAAGACATTTTTTCCAACGCCATTGGAATTTATGTGGCAAGGAAATTACAGCTGCAGTGCTGGGTGTGCTTAGTGGGAAGGATGATCCGGACACTATAAATGATACTTTCATTGTTCTTATCCCGAAAGTGGCCAGCCCGGAGGAATTGGGACAGTTTAGACCAATCAGTTTATGTAACGTCATCTACAAGATAGTGTCGAAAGTAGTTGCAAACAGACTGAAGGTGGTGCTACCTGATATCATTGTTGGTATTTGTTAAGCCTACAGAGGAATATTATGATGGATAAACCGCAGCCGCCAGATACCGGGTGAGCACTTCACCCGGGTGATGGGTTTTAAATATCGAATCCACGGAGAACGTAGAGAAGGGGTTCTTGAGATTTACTACTGATCTCTGAGTGGTTTAATAAAACTAGATTGATAATAAAGATAAGGAGTTCTAGTAGGAAGGTCTTGTTCTCACTTCAAGTAAATCATTTGCACATTATTCTTAAGAGGGGTTGTCATTAAAAACTCTTAATAAAGGGATTCTACGCTAACAACGCAGGGTCTCCCTACGATTTCTATAAACGGGGCAGGCGTAACAAAGGACTCAATAGTGCCGTCACCACTACGATCGGCCTTAACAAGTGTTTTCACCCCGCCTATAGAAGGTATTCGTAATAAGCTAGTCAATCTAAGCACCGCGCTACATTAATCTAACAACTTTAATTCAAGAGCGAAAGGAATCAAAGTAATCTTATCAAAGAAATACGAACCTTAAGAACAATAGAGACAATACCACTTACTCGAATGGAATTAACAATCCGCAAGATCTCGTAGTCGTGCTCCAATGGCATCGCTCCGGGGGAGACGATGATGGAGGCACCAACTCCGTAGGAGGAAGAAGATGGAGGCGCCGACATTTCCGGCCTTCCTTCAACTCCGCCTCAACCGCACTCTAATTCTCTCAACTTGCAAAACTAACTCTCAATCTAATTCTAATCTAGAGCTTCTAGCTCTTGTTGTCGTTGATGATCTGATTGAATTGAAGATTGAACCGAGATTGTTGGAATTAGGGGCCCAGGGTCTTGCTTATATAGTCCTGAGGGGGTGCCAGTGTTGGATTTAGATGCATCTCGTGCTTAACCGACACCCTCGGATCAAACCGACATCAAACGACCGGATTAGATTGCGTCTTTAGAGGCGGTGGAGGAAGCTTCCGAGACCGGGCTAACTTGGTTTGGCAGCAGGGCCGATCGGCCCCATTATTAGCCGATCGGCCCAGGGTGGCTCCACTGGGCCCGCGCGATGCGTCGTGGCTTCGGAGTCTTCTAGATGATGTTTTCTTCTGTCAAGTTTCGTTCACGCCGGGTGTATTCCGAAGCCTTCTAGTCTTTGTTCCGGAGTTGGATTGCGCTACGAATTCTTACGTTTTTTTTCTTAAGTCCCCGCAAATCACAACTTTACCAAAACGATGGAAATCATTAGTATAAACCCCCTAATAAGGTTATCTAATTATATTTTAGTCCTTTTCCATGTTTAATTGATAATTAAAAGTATGCTTTAATATGTGTCAACAAACTCCCCCACACTTAGGCTTTTACTGGCCCTCGATAAAAGGATGGTCTAAGCATGGATCAAGATTACATTTCCATGGTTATACCTCGCACTTTGGGATCTTTGAGCACGAATTGGTTAGAAATGTATCACCTTTATTCTTGAATCAAGTATATTGAGAGATTTTGCATAAGTCTTGAAAAGAAAGCATAGTCTTTTACTCCTTTGTGACACTCTCAAGTCTCTCAAAGTATATTATATCCTCACAGTTCATTTATTATATTATATGTGGAGCTCAAGAACATGTAGCACACTTATCTTGTATTTATTGTTTGAGCCAACTCGTGGATCCATGGAGATAAATGTCATAAGTCACAGATCAAGATGTGCATGTGAATCAAGATTATTACCACTTTTCTCTCTCTAGTTGAAAATCTTCTATCTCCCCTTTTTTCGGTATTTATTTATTTATTATTATTTTTAAGCGAGGTAACCAACTAATTATTAGAGAGGTGGGTTCTACTCACCTTCGGACACATGTCCATTTTTACTCTCTTATTTATTAGAGAAGTGGGCCCTACTCACCCTCGGACACTTGTCCATTATTCTTCTCTTTTTTATTTTTGCCTTTTTTTTTCTTAGAGAGGGGGGTTCTTCCTGACCCGTAGAACACTTGCTCATTTTCTCCTCTCTCTCACTTTTCTCTCACTCTTAGAATTTTGAACATTTGGCTTTTTCATAGCTGTACCTTTTTCAACGATTAAAATTATGGGAGATAGAGATTAAAACTTTTTAGAGCATGGATACTTTAGTGAAAGTAGTCTACGTGACCTTGATCTTAGACTTTAGACAAATTTCAACATGGGTCGGTTTTGACAAAGCTCAACACAAGAAAGCAACAATTAATTAGATATATCTTTAATGATTGCTATGGCTCTACCGGGATGATTCATTTAATCACAAAGAAGAAGCATAACTAATGATTTTGATATTTTGAAATAAATAATTCTCTAAAGACAAGATAAAAGAAAGAAGATCATTATTCTAACTTTATTCTTTTCTCATGTTTTAAGGCAATTAAAGCATCCCGACAAGTGACAGTGCATATGTAGGAATTAATCATGCAAAACTTTATTAAAGACATCTTTTTCATATAGAAAACATACCATAACAAAAAAGACGTATTTTTAATTCGAATGGAAAATAATTTCTGAAAATTAAAAAGTTTCGTGAAGCAAAACCGAGCGTGGACGAAAGCGGGGCTCGAGTGGGGCCAGGCCCGGGCCGATCGGGCCTAATATTTGGGCCGATCGGTCCGCCTCCTCGTCCGTGTTGGTTAGCGGTCCATCGTGCGAGTCGATGGTTCCGTCTTTATTCTAATTTCTTGATTTTCGTCGCGAAAAATTTCTGTTTGTCAAAGACGGCTCTCCCCACACTTAATTTCGTTATCTTGCATACAAAGCATGGTGGAGACAAAAACATATCCAGAAAAAAATATAGAAAAAATATTTGACTCGACTTGTGGATTACTTTATTGATAAAAGAGAGAGCACTTTATTACATAATTCCAAACTTCCTAATATTTTAAAGCAAACTAATCTTAACTAAACCAAACTAAACGACTTTAATCGAACTAATCTTTAAGACTCAAACGCTAAGACTCATGTGCTCTCTAACCTGTGGTGCTTACATAGGGCCCTTGCCCTTCTTCGCTTGGCGACTAGCATCCTCTTCCCCGGTTTTTACGCTTCTTCTTTCCTTCATTCTCTAAGAGACGGAGGACGGAATTAGTGATGGTGCTATTGACGCTGTGAATCTCCTTGCATGTTTCGCAAGGGTCGCTACATCTAGAGCGAGGTCGGCCACCGTCTTTCTAGTTTTCTTCTTCTCGTGGCATACGCGGGCCGGCCTCGATATAGCGGGAATCCTCTTGATTTGTGATTCCTTGGCACGGACTCCGCCAATGGTAGTGCGGCGTGGAGGTGCCAGAGTGTACTTGTGCTCTCGTATTGCCGTTGGCGTCCATGCGAACTTCGTGTGAGACGCCGCCCCTTCTTTTGTTCTTCAACCTCCATGTAGCTAGGAACATGGATTGGCTTCTTCGTGAGTCGCCGCGGCGGCGATCGCACGGGCCGAGCGTACATGACTTGCTTGCGTCCTGCGGGCTGCGGCGGCGGCGCGGGAGGACGACGAGGTGGAAACGAAAAGGAATTGGAGTATGATCGGGTGGTATGACGGCGAGCGGCTTTTGGTTGCTTGATGGAAGGAACAACTTGCTTGGCTTTCTCATTGAAGGGGACAAGCTGTTTTTCACCATTGTTGCTAGTTTGAGATTAGATGAGAAAAGAGGAGGGTCTACCCTTTATTTTATATGGGTCGATTTTTCGGGGGCGAGATCGGGTTTACGGTACTAAAACAAATCGAAAGTGATTTTTCCGCAACTAAACATGTAGGAGACCGTGTGGGGAAAAACGGACGCTGAGAGGGAGGACACGTGGGCCGATCAGCCTATTATTTGGGCCGATCGGTTCGGCCCACGTGTCGCCTCGACGCCGCTCGTCGTGGCGCCTAACTCTATTATTATCCCGAAAAACCCGCCGTTGGCCCATTATTCGCGAAAATTAATATTTTTTGGGTAATTCAAGAACTCGATAACATCTAATTCTTCTAAATCTTTATTGGGCTCTAAAAATATTTTAAGGCGATGACCATTTACCTTAAATAGCGTACCTTCATTGTCTTGAAGAGTGACCGCCCCGTGTGATGATGAACTCACAATTTATTGGTATTTGATAAGCCTACAGAATATTATGATGGATAATCCGCTAGACGCCGCGGATACCGGAGCACTTCACCCCCGGTAATGGGTTTTAAATATCGAATCCACAGGGAAAACGTAGAGAAAGGGTTCTTGAGATTTACTACCGATCTCTAAGTGGTTTATTAAAACTAGATAGATAATAAAGGTAAGGAGTTCTAGTAGGAAGGTCTTGTTCTCACTTCAAGTAAATCATTTGCATATTATTCTTAAGAGGGGTTGTCATGAAGAAACTCTTAATAAAGGGGTTCTACGCTAACAACGCAGGGTCTCCTACGATTTCTATAAACGGGGCAAAGGTAACAAAGGACTCAATGGCACTTTGTCACTACCACGATCACGGCTTTAACAAGTGTCTTCACCCCGCTTATAGAAGGTATTCGTAATAAGCTAGTCAATCTAAGCACCACGCTTACATTAATCTAACAACTTTAATTCAAGAGCGACAGGAATCAAAAGTAATCTTATCAAAGAAATACGAACCTTAAGAATAATAAAAACAATATCACTTACTCGAATGGAATTCGAACAATCCACAAGATCTCGAGTTGTGCTCCAATGGTGATGGAGGCGCCAACTCCCGAGGAGGAAGAAGATGGAGGCGCCGACAAAGTCCGGGCCTTCCTTCGCTCCGCCTCAACCGCACTTTAATTCGCTCAACTTATAAACTATCTCAATCTAATTCTAATCTAGAGCTTCTATCTCTTGTTGTCGTGGATGATCCGATTGAATTGAAGATTGAACTTGATCTTCTCAACTTGATCTCGAGATGATTGAAACCAGGGGTCTAGGGGTCTATATATATGAGTCTTCTTCTCGTCCCTTCAAATTTCAAGAAGCGATGCGGTACTAATCCGGTGTTTGATCTTAATCCATCCCGTGCTTCTACCGACGCCCTCGGATCAAACCGACGTTAAACAACCGGTTTTGATTGCATCTTAGAGGCGATAGAGGAAGCTTCCCGAAGCGAGCTGGATTGGCGGGGTACGCAGGCCGATCGGCCCCATTATTGGGCCGATCGGCCTAGGGTGGGCTCCACTGGGGTCCCGCCGCGGTCGTGGCTTCCGGAGTCTTCTAGATGATGTATTTCTTGGTGCCGAGTTCCGCTTACGCCGGGTGTATTCCGAGCCTTCTAGTCTTGCTTCGAGTTGGATTGCGCTATTTAATTATGTTGTTTTCCCGTTAAGTCCCTACAAATCACAACTTTACCAAAACTCATGGAAATCATTAGTATAAACCCCTAATAAGGTTGTCTAATTATATTTTAATCCTTTTCCATGTTTAATTGACAATTAAAAGTATGCGTTAATATGTGTCAACAAACTCCCCCACACTTAGGCTTTTACTGCCCTCGATAAAAGGATGGTCTAAGCATGGATCATGATTACACTTCCATGGTCATACCTGCACTTTGGGGATTTCGAAAGCATGAAACGGTTAGAAACAGATTACCTTTTATTCTTGAATCAAGTCTATGGAGAGATTTTGCATAAGTTTTGAAAAGAAAGCATAATTATACTTTTTTGTGATACTCTCAAGTCTCTCAAAGTATATTATAACCTTACATCGTATTTATAGAGCTTAAGAACATGTAGCACACTTACCTTGTATTTATTGCCGAGTCAACTCGTGGATCCATGGTGATAGATGTCATAAGTCATAGATCAAGATGTGCATGTGAATCAAGATTATTATAACCACGCTTCTTTCTAGTTGAAAATCTTTCTATCTCCCTTTTTCAAATTTTTATATTTATTTTTCAAATGAGGTATCCAAATTATTTAGTGGAGAGGTGGGTTCTACTCACCCTGACACTTGTCCATTTTTACTCTCTCAATTATTAGAGAAGTGGGCCCTACTCACCCCTGACACTCGGGTCCATTATTCTTCTCTTTATTTTTGCCTTTTTCTTTTCTTAGAGAGGGGGTTCTTTTCCCCGTAGAGCACTTGCTTATTTTCTCCTCTCTCTCACTTTTCTCTCCACTCTTAAAATTTTTCAACATTTTGGCTCTTTCTCTTTTTTTATAGCTGTACCTTTTTTCAACAATTAAAATTATGGAAGATAGAGATTAAAACTTTTTAGAACGTGGATACTTTAGTGAAAGCAAAGGTACGTGATCTTGATCTTAGACTTTAAACAACCTTCAACATGGGTCGGGTTTTGACAGAGCTCAACACAAGAGAGCAACAATTAATTAGATATATTTTTAATGATTGCTACGGTTCTACTGGATGATTCATTTATCACAAAGGAGAAGCATAACTAATGGTTTTAATATTTTGAAATAAATACTCTCCAAAGACAAGATAAAAGAAAGAAGATCTTATTCTAACTTTATTCTTTCTCATGTTTTAATTAAAGCATCCCACAAAGTGACGTAAAAAAAGTAGGAATTTTAATCATGCAAAATTTTGTTCGATATATGCACAATAACGTAAAAGATTTAATTTTAATTCGAACGGAAATAAATTGCGAAAAATTTAAAAGTTTTAGGACGCGAACCGAGCGGTGGACGAAAACCGGGCCTGAGTGGGGCCAGCAGGGCCGATCGGCCCATCTTCAGTCGATCGAGCCGCGCTGCTCGTCGTGGTGAGTTGATGGTTCCGTCTTTATTCAATTTCTTGATTTCCGTCGCAAAAATTTCCGCTTGGTCGTCGAAGATCTCCCCACACTTGTTCTTTATTATCTTGCATACAAAACATGGTGGAGACAAGAAAACATATCCGAAAAAATATTTGACTCAACTTGTGGATTGTTTTATTGATAAACGAGAGAGCACTTTATTACATAATTCCAAACTAATATTTAAAGCAAATTTAATCTCAAACCAAACTAAACGACTTTTAATCGAACTAAACTTTAAGTTTCGAACGCTAAGACTCATGTGCTCTCTAACTTGTGATATTTACATAGGGCCCTTGCCCTTCTTTGGGGTTCGCGACTAGTATCCTCTTCCCGGTTTTTACGCTTCTTCTTTCTTTCATTCTCCAAGAGACGGAGGACGGAAACTAGTGAGGGTACTATTGACGCTGGTGAATCTCCTTTGCATGTTGCCGCAAGGGCTGCAACATCTTGAGCGAGGTCAAGAACGGTTTTTCTCGGGTTCTTCTTCTTCGGGGCATACGTTGGGCCTCGATAACGGAATCCTTTTAATCTGAGATTCTTTAGCACGGACTCGCAATGGTGGTGGTACGGCGTGGAGGTGCTGTAGTGTACTTGTGCACCCTAGTGTTGCCGTTGGCGTCCGTGCGAACACATGTAAGACGCCGCCCCTTCTTTGGTTCTTTAACCTCCATGTAGCTAGGAACATGGATAGGCTTTTTCAAAGTCGCGGCTTCGGGCGACGATCATACGGCCGTCTTTACATGATTTGCTTTTGCGCCCTTGTGGCGGTGGCGGCGGGAGGACGACGAGGTGGAACATACTGGAAGCGGGTTGTGATCGGGTGGTATGATGGCGAGCGACTTTGGTTGCTTGGTGGAAGGAACGACTTGCTTGGCTTTTCCATTAAAGGGGACCAAATGCTTATCACCATAGCTACCGGTTTTTAGATTTGATGAGAAAAGGAGACGGTCTATCCCCGATTATATATGGGTCAAGAATTTTCGGGGGACAAGAGATTGAGGTTACGGTACTAAAACAGATCGGGAAAGTAATTTTTCCGTAACTAAACGCGGTAAGAGACCGTGTGGGACAAAACGGGAGCGAGGGAGGACGCGGGCCGATCGGCCCAATAATGGGGCCGATCGGCTCGCCCACGTGTCGCCTCGCGATGTGTTTTGTCGTGGGGTGCTCTAACTCTATTGTTATCCCGAAAAACCTAGTGTCGGCCCATTATTCGTGAAAATTAATATTTTGGGTAATTCAAGAACTCGATAACATCTAATTCTTCTAAATCATTATTAGGCTCTAAAAATATTTTGAGGCGATGACCATTTACCTTAAATAACGTACCTTCGTTATCTTGAAGAGTGACAAATTCCGTGTGATGATGAACTCACCACCTTGTACGGTCCTTCCCATTTGCTTCGTAGTTTTCCATGTCCGAAAAGTCGTACCCTGGAATTAAAAAGTAATACCCGACGCTCGGGTGGAATTCCTTCTTCTTGATTCTCTTGTCGTGCCATCTCTTGGTTCTCTCTTTGTAGATCTTGGAACTGTGGTACGCCTTTTCTCTCCATTCTTCTAACTCTGATAGTTGAATGTGCGAAGTGTAAGGGAAATTTATCTTTGCCTAGACAAATGTCTAGTTTTCCCGTGTGTCCTTCTTTAAGGAGTCTTTCTAATGGATGACTTATTAAAAGGTCAAACTCCCTAATGTCAAAGATATAAAAGCTCAGGTTGATTAACATGTCGTTTACCCGAATAGGTAGAGTGTAAAGAATTCTTGAACTTTGGACAATTTGCCCAGAGGAGTGCTTTAATAACTTAGTGGTAGGAGATAATGGCATGTTCTTGCTAAATTGCTCGAAAGAGGATAAAGCCATTATATTTATTCCTACGATCAAGTTATAAAGTGCATCGTAAGTGATTGCTTTAATTATACATTGAATTGGTACGTAAGGTGATTCCAAACGGATCACATCGAAGAAAGTTCTCGATTCTTCTAACCATTCTCGCACTCATAATAGATTCGAGCTCCCTAGTGTGTTGTCTTGAGAAGTATTGCTCAACGCGATCAATTTCTTCTTGTGAAGATAATTTGCGTTTTCGAGGTTTCTTCTCTTGATGATAATTCAAGGTATTTGCAAAGTCGAAAAATAAATCATCCTCGATATCATTCATAAAATCAGAAAAGAATGTTTTTCCTTTGATGATTCTATAGCTACGGGTTGAGATGATTCCGCATAGGTTCGGGTGTAGCTATTTCTGGAATTTCTTCTTCTAAAGATTTCTCTTCTATTTGGATCATCATTGGTGCTGGCTAGAATGTTGTCTAAGATGGTTCTAGCTTCACCGATGTAAGATGGATGAATGATCCGTGTGAGGAGGTATTCAAATAGGCTCTAGATTCTTTATTGAGACCAATATAAAAATGTTGAAGTAAAATGTGGTCTTGAAGGCCTAGATCTGGTTCGGACTTGCAAAGAAGTTCAAAACGCTCCCAGGATGAACTCAACGACTCACTATCCTCCCCGTTTGAAAGATATGATCTGGGTTCTAAGGTTGACTACTTTAGAAACGGGGGTAGAAATCCATGCAAAATCTGCACGGAGGACTCCCCAATCGCCTTTCTTCTTCTCCTTGGTTACGTCATACCATTGGCGAGCTTTTCCTTTCGGTGAATGGAAAGAGCTTCCAACGGATAGTCTCGTCGGACATACCCTCTATATGAAGGCAGTCACATGTTTGCTCAAATTGTTGGAGATGATGATAAGGGTCTTCGCCTTCTATTCCTAAGAAAGTGTTGGTTTGGACCATCTCTATTAATCCTTGAGCTCATAGGCCTTGGATAGAATTGGTTTGCATGATAGAATGGGCCTAAGGCTAAGCCCGTGAGGGTGCCGAAAAGTCTTTAATGGATGTAGTATCCATGATAAAGAAAAGGATAAGAATTTAAACTAACTAAAAAGAAAAGATAAAAGTATACTCAAGAAATCTCTAAACCGTTCTCCCCGGCAAGAACGGCGCCGGAAATGCTTGTTGGTATTTGTTAAGCCTACAGAATATTATGATGGATAATCCGCAGTTTTTCCGGATACGGTGAGCACTTCACCCGGGTGATGGGTTTTAAATATCGAATCCACGAGGAGAACGTAGAGAAGGGGTTCTTGAGATTTACTACTGATCTCCCGGAGTGGTTTAATAAAACTAGATTGATAATAAAGATAAGGAGTTATAGTAGGAAGGTCTTGTTCTCACTTCAAAGAAATCATTTGCACATTATTCTTAAGAGGGGTTGTCATGAAGAAACTCTTAATAAAGGGATTCTACGCTAACAACGCAGGTCTCCCTACGATTTCTATAAACGGGGCAAAAGTAACAAAGGACTCAATAGTGCCGTCACCACTACGATCAGCCTTAACAAGTGTTTTCACCCCGGCCCCGATAAGGCCACGACTCCTCAAGATGTTCATGGAGACATATCCAACGGTAATTTAAATATTGCAGCCAACAATTCTCTAATACTATTTGGTCTTCAATTTGGAGCTATTTATTTTGATGAGAAATATTGCAAAAATATGGAGAAATTTACTAGCGCCGGTCTATCATCAAATATATCTTTTAGAGGATTTAATCTATGCATGAGATCTGAAAAAGAAGAACATAAGAGACCTTGCTTTATTCAGTTCGGGTCCATGCCAGGCACGGAGCTAATATGAAGCAGCATCATTATTTTATAGATATATACGGATTACTTCCGTTATGATTCGGTGGATTGCCTAAATAGTACTCAGGTTGCCGCATTATTTTATTGTTTAGGTTGTGTTTACTCGATTCTGTTTGAGTCAGAACTTTGAGTCCAAACGTTTCAGTTTGACTCGAGCCATGTTGTCGAGTCTAGTCAGGTTGTGCCTGCGCGCACATATTAGGAGCGGCTGCTCCTTGTATTAGGCGGATAGGATTTGGATTAAATTGTCTAGGGTTTCTCCTGAGAACAACGAGAGGCCCTCTCCTCCGATCTCATCTATCAAGCCGATCCTCCTCGGATTGTGTGGAGCACGTGCTCGAGCTGCTGCAGCTTGGTCGTGCCTCGAATTCCCGCCGGAATTCCATTCTTCTGATCGCGGTTCATCACAGCCGCGGGGTGGAAGTTATCTATCAAGGTTCGGACTGCATTCCACTGTAAGCTGATCACTTGATCTATCAATATTGTCAACCGGAGTATTTTATCCATCTGGATTATTCGTCGTGCTTGATTATTATAATACCCTTGAGATTCATCTGCTGATCCAACCTGTCCTTTGGAAGTCGTGGTGTGATTATCGCGATATTAGGGCACTCACAAAGTGGTAGAAACTATCATGGTTTCTATAGCCTTGGATATTGTGTCAAGAAACTATCTTCCACAATGCAATTCTCTATCATGAAGTTAAATGGCCCACTTATCACTCTCACAAATTGTTTTGGTTAGCGTGAAGACTTGGTTTCTTAGATAGACTTGGTTTCTTGTGTTTTTGCTCTCTCTTTCAATAAATACAACGCCACATCAGCAATTTGTCTATGTGGCACTACAATTAATAGCTATGGACTCTATGGTAGAGTGACATCGTGAGTGCTCTTAGAGCACTCACAAGCAAGTGCACTTACCATGGTTTCTATCCTCATTTATTACCCTCTATTTATTGCTTTTTGCTGATGTGGCGCTATATTTATTGAAGAGAGAGAGGGAAAACACAAGAAACCAAGTCTATCTAAGAAACCAGGTCTTCACGTAAACCAAGACAATTTGTGAGAGTGATAAGTGGGTCATGTGATATCATGATAGAAAATTGCATTGTGGAAGATAGTTTCTTGACACAATGTCCAAGACTATAGAAACCATGATAGTTTCTAGCACTGTGAGTGCCCTTATATCTTATTTGCAAAGTTCTGAAACATCAAGTGGTATTGATACGATTCGTAACTTGGCTGCAAGTATTGTTTCTTTATTGATCAGTCATATTGCTTTAGGAGAACGAGACGATCTGCTGCAGCTATATTGGCCAATTAAGTTGATCTCAATAGTGTGGTGTCTAAAGAGGTCTGTAGTATTATTGACGGCTCTGAATATTTTGTTTGCATCCTACGGAGTCCAATTGCTGCTACTCACGTTAGCTATATAAGGGATCTTAATTGCTGGATAGTATTTATATCAGAAATTAGCAATTGCCTAATAGAAAGAGGTTCAAATTTATAAGTACCGTGAAAGATTGGGACAAATTTTCGAACAGCGTAGCTGAGTCCTCTTCATGGCCTATAGAAGGTATTCGTAATAAGCTAGTCAATCTAAGCACCCGATTACATTAATCTAACAACTTTAATTCAAGAGCGACAGGAATCAAAGTAATCTTATCAAAAAATACAAACCTTAAGAACAATAGAGACAATACCACTTACTCGAATGGAATTCGAACAATCCACAAGATCTCGTGAGTCGTGCTCCAATGGCATCGCTCGGGGAGACGATGATGGAGGCGCCAACCCGCAGGAGGAAGAAGATGGAGGCCCCGACAGCTCCCGGCCTTCCTTCAACTCCGCCTCAACCGCACTCTCTAATTCTTCAACTTGCAAAACTAACTCTCAATCTAATTCTAATCTAGAGCTTCTATCTCTTGTTGTCGTTGATGATCGATTGAATTGAAGATTGAACCGAGATTGTTGAATCGGGGCCTGGGGCCTTGCTTATATAGTCCGGAGGGGGGTGCAGTGTTGGATTTAGATGCATCTCGTGCTTAACCGACACCCTCCGATCAAACCGACATCAAACGACCAGATTAGATTGCGTCTTAGAGGCTGTGGAGGAAGCTTCCGGAGACCGGGCTAACTTGGCCGGCAAGCAGGGCCGATCGGCCCCATTATTGGGCCGATCGGCCCAGGGTGGGCTCCACTCTGGCCCCGCGATGCGTTGTGGCTTCTGGAGTCTTCTAGATGATGTTTTCTTCGGTGTCAAGTTTCGTTCACGTCGGGTGTATTCCGGAGCCTTCTAGTCTTTGTTCGGAGTTGATTGCGCTACGAATTCTCCCGCTTTTTCTCATTAAGTCCCCGCAAATCACAACTTTACCAAAACTGATGGAAATCATTAGTATAAACCCTAATAAGGTTATCTAATTATATTTTAGTCCTTTTCCATGTTTAATTGATAATTAAAAGTATGCTTTAATATGTGTCAACAATCATATCTGAGGAACAATCTGCTTTCGTCCCGAGTAGATTGATTACTGACAATATTATAACTGCCTTTGAATGTTTGCATTTTATGAAGCAAGTAAAAGCCAATGATCTCAGATGTTGTGCCGTGAAACTTGATATGAAGAAGGCCTATGACAGGGTTGAATGGAATTATCTCGAGAGCGATTATGACAAAGTTGGGTTTTCATCAACTTTGGGTGGAACTGAATGAGGTTAGTATCAACGGTCTCTTTCTCCGTTATATTAAATGGAAAATGTTTGGAGAATTTTAGACCAACTAGAGGACTTCGCCAAGGAGACCCTGGTTTCCCTTATTTGTTCTTGATAGCGGCAGAGGGCCTTTCATGCCTTTTAAAAACCAAGTTCGGTCATCAGATCTCAAAGGAATAAAAGTGGCGCCAACAGCTCTGATGGTGTCAGCCATCTACTCTTTGCAGTTCTTCAGAGCTAATAAGGATTGTGCGGGGGTGGTGAAGAATGTCCTAAAACAATATTGTGATGCTTCGGGCAACATAAATGAGCGTAAATCGACCATCTTTTTTGCTAAGAAGTGTCATCGATCGTGAGAGACGAGATCAAAGTAATCCTCAATGTCCGTAAATGAGTGTGTTACTGATAAATATTTGGGGATGCCGACCGAGGTGGGATCATCTTCAAATGGTGCCTTCAAATATTTAAAGGACAGAGTCTGGGCAAGGATACAGGGTTGGATGGAGCAATGCCTTTCCGCAGGAGGGAAGGAAGTATTAATAAAATCAGTGGTTCAGGCTATTCCCACCTACTCAATGTCATGCTTCAAGCTACCAAGGGGTTTATGCGAACACTTAACGAGTTTAGTCAGAAACTTCTGGTGGGGTAGCAATGAAGGAAAGAGGAAGACATGCTGGGTAGCATGGGATGATATAATTATGCCCAAGTTTATGGGGGGCTTGGGATTCGTGAGATTTTGAACTCTTCAATCCGCTTTGCTTGCCAAACAAGCATGGCGGGTATAGATGTCCAACGGGTCGGCCCGGTTAGCGAGCGGCCCGCCGGGCGGATCGGGCCAGCCAGCTCACGGGCCGCTACGGGCTACGGGCTGCGCGGGCGGGCCACCCCTACGGGCATCGGGCGCTCCCTCGCCCATGGCCCGGTCCGTGGGTCATTTTATCGGCCCACGGGCCACCGCCCCCACCGGGCCATGGGCTGGCCCATGGAGCCGCAAAAAAAGAAAAACTAACGGCGAGGCTCCTTCCATGGCCGCCGCCGCGCTTCTCCCATGGCCGGCGCCGAGACGCTGCCGCCGTGGAGCCGCGAAGCCGCTGCCGCCCGCCGCAGACCGGTTCATTCTTTGCTACTCGCGTCACGCCGCCGCCCCGCATAAGCCAGCCTCCGCCCGCCGCCGGCCGCGCCCCGCAGCCGCCGCGCTGCAGCTCCTCGCGCGCGCGCCGCGCGCTCCCCGCGACCGCCGAGCGCAGCCTCGCGCGCCACCGCCGCCGCTGAAGCGCAGCTCCCCCGACGCTAGCCGCGAGACCGCCCGCCGCACGCGCACATGCCAACTCGGTGGAGATAGGGTTGGTCCAGGCCTATGAGGCTTTTTTTAATTTAGTGGAGGAGATTGGGGTGGGCCGGAAGTTCAACACGCATGCTCGAAGTCTTCCAAAGTGTGCTAACAGTAGGGCCGTTCGCGCGCTGCCAACGACCGGCCAGCTCCGGGTCGCGGCCGAAAGCGTGACCCATGGCCCGCCTCGCCACCGGGCCGGGCCGTCCCGTAGCCCGCACAAGACGGACCGGGCCGGCCGTCCGTAGCCCGCGACAAGACGGACGGGCCGCCCAGACCGGGCGTTTTTCCGCCACGGACCGGGCCGCGGTCACGGGTCAAGCCG
The DNA here is from genome assembly GCA_015847255.1 of Hyparrhenia diplandra. NCBI lineage: Eukaryota > Viridiplantae > Streptophyta > Magnoliopsida > Poales > Poaceae > Hyparrhenia > Hyparrhenia diplandra. The sequence goes on along the minus strand of JADLZK010012624.1, from coordinate 166,542 downwards.
GCCAACTATAATGGCGGGTACCGATGGAGCCCAATTCTTTGAGTGCTAGAGTCTTGAAGTCGGTGTACTTCCCCTCTAGCGATTTCCTTGATGCAAATTTGGGCATACACCCTCCAAGATTTGGAGATCCATCATGGAAGGTAGGGAAGTTATGAGAAAGGGCCCGTGGATGGTATGCGGTGTCCGGTCCCTGTATGGCACCCAACCCACCTAAGTTAGGGTATGTGAATTGATCGAGTCCACCATGGCAAATGGGATAGACAGAAGCTACAACAATTTTTCACACCACATGATGTGGAGGTGATCCTCAACATCCCACTGATTTACAAGATCCAGGATGACTTCTGGGCTTGGCATCATGAGAAGACCGGAATTTTTTCCATAAGATCGGCATACAGAATGCTGAGTATGCGTCCACGTCGAACAAGAAGAAAGAAGAAGATGAATGGCGCTCCTTGTGGCATGTTAAAGTCCCCTCGAAGGTGAGTATCTTCTTATGGAGGCTCGCGAGATGCTCACTGCCCTCTGCTGATGTCCTCAATAGTAGGAATATGGCAGAAAATAGTAAGTGCTCGATTTGTGGGGGAGATGATTCATGGAAGCATTCACTGATTGAGTGTCATATATGGCCAAATGTGTGTGGGCTCTTGAGAAAGATAAAGATGAGATTGTTGAACACCTGAGTCTCTCACAAGATAATGACGCGAGAGGGTGGATAATGAATTTATTTGAAACCTTGTCTCACGGTGATGCAGTGAGAGCTGCCGTTGTGCTATGGGCAGTTTGGTATGCAAGGAGGAAGGCGATTCACGAAAACATCTACCAAAGCCCATTGTCAACGCATGCTTTTGTTGAGAAGTACTGCGAGGAACTGCAGGCTGCCCAGGAAAGCTCCGAGGGTGGGAGTCACTAGCCAGACTCGACACTGGTTACCGCCCCATGAAGGTTTTCTAAAGATCAACTGTGATGCGGCGCTGTCAAAAAACTCTAACCGAGTATCATTGGCAGCAATTGCAAGGGACTCCAATGGAAATTCTTGGGAGCATCATCGTTGGTTCTGGAAGGGATTTCTGACCCCGAGACGGCCGAGGTGCTTGCATGTAGGGAGGGATTAGATCTCGCAGCTGACTTGAATTTACAATCCATCAAAGTTGCTTCTGACTGCGAGAATGTGATCAGAAACCTGAAGGGTCCGGGTATGGGCTATTATGGCCAGATCGTTCAGGAGTTAAGGAGTTAAAGGAGAGATCGAAGGATTTTCTAGCCGTAAATTTTGCCCACGAGAGAAGATGTTCAAACGTGGATGCTCACTGCTGTCGCCGCCGTTCGGCCCTTGTAACCAAGTGATCATTCCATGAATAAATAGAATGGTTCTCCCTAAAAAAAAGCAGCACCATGAAGCCTCCCTGATGCTTCACGCACGCAGGCCCATGGCAAAAATAGGCAGTGCAACGAGCGACCCTCCTGGCCCCTTTGCATGTCCACATGCATAGCGATTTTCTGCCCAGGCCTCTACGCACGACAAGCCCCTACGGCAGCAGCAGATGGCAGCGGCCAGCTCGGTAGCTTATACACTCGTAGATGGGCTGCCGCTGGCCGGGCCTCAGAGTTGTGTTGGGCTGCGAACGGACTCCGTTTCGTTCTCTCACAAGTCACAAATCTCCCCGGCTGCGTTACCTACCACGAGTAGTAAGCGGAACGATTTGATTGTATGTACCGTGCATGCAAGAAGCAGATTTCCGGGCTCGTCACCGATCCGACGATCTGCGTAACCGGCCTCTCGCGACGATGTCGTCGTCCGAGCCTCGTGCACGCACGCCCACCGCCGCCGCCGACCCCACCCCCAGCAAGAAGCAGCTGAACAAGGACGCCAGGAAAGCCGCAAAGGCGGCGGCGGCGGCGGCAGCACAGCGCCAGAGACAACAGCACGCTCAGGCCCAGGCGGAGGAGGATCCCTTGGCGGCGGGCAACTACGGCGACGTCCCCGCGGAGGAGACGCAGTCGTCGAAGGCCATCACCGGCCGCTCGTGGACGCGTGTCCGCGACCTCGGCGCCGCCGAGCTGCTGGGCCGCTCCGTGCTGGTCCGCGGGTTCGTCAAGTCCACCCGTTCCTTCTCCAGTATCACCTTCCTCGTGCTGCGCCAGGGCATGGCCGCCGTGCAGTGCGTGGTCGTCGCCGGCGGCGCTGGCGTTAGCCCGCGGATGGTGCGGTTCGCCGCCGCGCTCAGCAACGAGTCCTGCGTCCAAGTCGAGGGCGTAGTCTCCGTCCCCGAGCAGCCCGTCGAGGACACCACACTAAAGCTGGGTTGGTTTGTTCGTTCCGCCCGCTATCATTTATTAATCCCTCAGCAAAGTCCAAAACAAAATACGAATAATTATCATTAGATCAGTACTTGTTCGTTCCATGGGTTTTGATCCTTATTAGTTTAACAGTTTATGGTTGTATTGGCCGCCATATATTGCAGGTGGAGATTAAAGTTAGCAAGATCTACTGCATCAACAGGGCAACCTCGATGCTTGCATTTAGCCTTGATGACGCAGAACGGAGTGAGGTTGAACAAGTATGTATAGTCATATGTTTTGTGTCCAGTCCAGCTACTAGAATCTACCTTTTGATTTTTCGAACTGTACTGAAGTTAAAGAGATACTGACTGAATGCCTTTTTTTTTTAATTTCTATGCATGATTGAAGGCTGCTCATGTTGGGCAAGACACCTGCTTGAATGCTAGGGCTCTTCATTTGCGATTGTCCTTCAACCAAGCAGGATTCCGGATCAAGGCTCAAGTGAAAAACGTGAGTATTTGGTATTATTGTTATTTCTATGATCAACTGTTGATTCCTGAACATCCATTTTGAGAGTAATTACTTATCATCTATATATCTAGGTAGCTAGCTAATTTAGCAGCAATCTGTAGTTGTTTTCTTTAGCATAGAATGCATGTTCCTTTTATTGATTCGTATCAGCAATTCTGTTCTGAACATTGTGCAGAAATTCAGAGAGTTTCTGTCGTCGAAGGGCTTCGTCGAGATTGAAACGCCAAAGCTGTTGGCTGGGTCCAGCGAGGGAGGTGCGGACGTCTTTAAGCTGCCGTACCATGGACAGCCTGCGTGCTTAGCGCAGTCTCCACAGCTACACAAGCAGATGGCCATCAGTGGTGGGTTCGAGCGCGTATTCGAGGTTGGCCCCGTGTTCAGAGCAGAAACCTCCAGGACAAACAGGCATCTCTGTGAGTTCACTGGCCTTGATGCTGAGATGGAGATCATGGAGCACTATTTCGAAGTAATATGAATCAAAACGAGCAAGAATAATGCTTGTATTTCATTTCCTTTTGGTATTTTAATCACTGTAGTATTACCTTCAGTAGTAGTGATGGTTAATGACTGATTATCTGTTCTGTTTTATAACAGGTCTGCGATGTCATAGCTGGCTTGTTTGTGTCGATATTCAGACATTTGAATGAAAACTGCAAGGAGGAACTTGGCGTCATAAATGAGCAGCAGCGTCCGTTTGAACCTCTGAAGGTAAAATGACCTTGCCTATTTATCTTGTGTAGTACTACTCATTGTATATGTGGGGGTCTGTAGTAGATTGATTGACCAACAAAACCGTGACATTTTCTGTTATATATGCAGTATCTAGAGCAAACTTTGAAGCTCACTTACGAGGAAGGAATCCAAATGTTAAAGGTAGTCTAGCTTTGATATATTATCTGCTTATTCTTGCAGAATTAGGCTTGATTCGTGCTGTATATAATAACAAGGAAAAATTAAACATGATAAACATTGCTAAGGTACACCTTTTACCTATTAGGAGGTAATATCTCAAATCGATCTGGACCATTGATTTTTACAATTAATGAATTACTAAATAAATTAATAAATACAAGAAAACAAAAATAAAACCACCTTATCCCACGGAAGGGAATCCGCATGCCGATAATCACAGAGAGGAGCGCTAACCAATTGCATGCTCCTGCCACGTACATATGCATGCGTACAATTTGCCGTGCAATTTGCCTAAATTAATAAATTCAAGAAAACAAAAATAATTTCACATGCACGATTATGTACAATTTGAATATCGTCCAGCTCCTGCCACGTACATGCACAACCATGTACACACGTTACAATTTACGAGTATGCAACAAAGCAAAATGATGGCCACATGCACGGCCACTACGTCATTTTGCCGTGGAATGTCGTTACAATTTTTTTTCTGTTAACTAGTTGCACGCTAACATGCACAAGACCACGCACGTACACACGCATATATGTCATCTACAAAATTATATGGTAATGGAAATATATTTAGTACAAAAATATAAAATAAAAAGATTTGCCATATTAGTACAGATTACGCATGCATCAACATCTAAAATTTTTTTTTATATTTAAAACTTTCCTTATTTACCCTAATTTATAAAATAAAAATTAAATAAATACTATTACCTCCAAGGAGGTAATAGATGATCGTGACCGTATGATCGAATAAATGGACGGTTCACAATCATTTGGGAGTACCTTAGCAATTGCCAAACAATGATGGTCAGGACGCTGGAACAGAACTGGAGCCTATGGGAGACCTGACTACTGAAGCTGAGAGAAAGCTTGGTCGGCTTGTCAAGGAGAAGTACGTAAACGATATCCCGTATGAATGTTTCAGGATCGTCAATGAATTAATCTGAAAGCTGTGTGTTATGGTGTAGGTACGGCACAGACTTCTACATCCTCCACCGGTATCCTCTGGCCGTGCGCCCATTCTACACCATGCCTTGTCCTGACAACCCGGCTTACAGCAATTCTTTCGATGTCTTCATTCGAGGTATGCATGCCTGTGATGCCCTCTGAACCTAATCCATCAGTCGCTGATGCTGTTGTGTGTGTGTACAATAATAAAACAATAATACTACATTATAAATAGGCCAGGAAATAATCTCCGGAGCTCAAAGGATACATTCACGGGAGATGTTGGCTAAACGCGCTGGAGAGTGCGGAATCGACGTCAACACTATCTCGGCGTATATGGAGTCGTTCAGGTACATAATATGTGTATGTATGTTTGGGGAATGCGCTGCCAGTGTCATAAGTCATATACGTATAATATGCATGTCCAAAGTTCATCTCTTGTGATATATATGCATGAGCTATATATATTTTCCTTCGGTTGTTGATCGACTTTGTTATTGTAGCTATGGCGCACCCCCACATGGTGGTTTCGGGGTGGGGCTGGAGAGGGTGGCGACGCTCTTCTGCGGCCTGAACAACATCAAAGAGATGTCCATGCTTCCTCGTGACCCGCACAGGCTCTCCCCATGACGAGCCTGTTCGGGTCGGCCGTCCCGGCTGGCGATCTTTGTAAGAAAAATATCGTTGACCTACGTACCGATAAGCCAAGCGAACAGGGCCGATATCAGCACGTACGGCCGGACAGACCCGAGGACAAACCGTACCTCTTAATCATTGCTCTTGCTATACTACTCGTGTTATTGTACTCCCTCTGCTCCAAAAACTCTTGCAATTCCCGCTTCCCGAGAATAATGTACCGGCAATTATATATTAAAATATATAAATATTTATACTAAGTAATTAGTATCATCGGAAAGATCTTTAAGTCTAGTTTTTTAACAAATTTATTTAGAGATATAAATGTTACACGTATTTTCTAAAAATCTAGTCAAAAGTTGATGGCACGTTTCCCACACTTGTAAGAGTTTTGAAACGGAGGGAGTATATTCTATCTACTCCCCCATCTCGATATACATGTCGCTCTGCGATTTGAAATTTGTCTTGTAATAGAAGTCGTTTTAGCTTGTATGATGAGCTCCGCCCTATGCTGCAATAGAGCACCAGTGCATCAATCATCCTTGTCGGCCACGTTCGGAATAAAGAATGAGAAAACCAAAGGACGACGGGAGCCTGGGAGACAAATCAGGAGAGGAGCTTCGGTGGAGAGAGAACAACTCGTGGGAACAGAGGGAGCAGTGGAGTAGGGGCATGCAGGTATTTTGCCATCTGCCTTGGTAGTCGCGTGCGATGCTAAAACGACATGTATAAAGAAACGGAGGGAGTATATACTAAGGTGACAATAAAATATGATTGGACAAACCAAAGAAGATCTAGAGGATCAGATTAAAAAGAATTAAATTGGGACAAATATGCTGGAAAATAAAATTACAAAGAATCAAATTGGGTCCAAATATGCAAAACAAACAAAAAAACCAAATACACAAGTAGGCCAGGCCGGTTTGGGAGACTTCTAGCCATAGCTGCGTGTCTGCATTGTACTGTGTAATTCTAAAAAAAACAAATCTAGTTCCTTTAAACAAGCCCGCGGGGTCCTACTACAACTGTCCAAGCGGTTTTTTCCAATCAGAGAAGAAATTCACCTGATCTTGTGTCAAACATGAAAATCATGTGGAATAGGTTCTACTACGACAAGGCTATATCATCTCTATATATGTGAGGATTACAACCGATTGAGAGATCCGTATGTGTTTTTTTTTTTTTGACAACTGAGATCCGTATGTGTTGAATCTAAGAAAACGAATCTACACTCTACTATGATAGATCATCATCATTTCTACATATATGAGAGGATCACGGCAGATCGAAAGATCCATCTATTCAATCCTTCAAAACCAATCTACGTACTACACTTTTTACTCCTTTCTTCAACTTGATGCTCTTTCGACCCCTTGTTCAATACGTCTCTCGTTGAGATTTCGTACCATCTTACGTGGCCTTGACGATTCTAAAACATCCACATTGTGTCTCCCTATCTCTCGTGGACTGACCGCAGACTGTGCACTTGCAGAGCGGAACGCCGGATTGGCTCGTTTGGCGGTGGACGCCTAATGGCCAGTTCTCCACTTCCTCCGCCTACGAGGCCTTTTTTTGCGGCCGGACCAAGTTGGCAGGGGCGGCCGAGGTATGGAAGGCCTCGGCGCCGCCCAAAGTGAAGTTCTTCATGTGGCTAGCGCTGCACGGCAGGCCTTGGATGGCCAAACGGCGCCACCGCCATGGTCTATAGACGCACGCCACTTGCGCATTGTGTAGAAGAGTGAGTCCATAGATCACCTCTTAGCCTCCTGCGTCTACTCTAGACAGGTCTGGCACTCGCTCCTCTCCAAGTTCGGCCTCAGGCATCTTGGCCCACCGACAGACTCCCTGCTCGTGGACTGGTGGCAACGGGTGCGCGTGCTCGCGCTCAGGACTACAGACAGCCGTTCGACTCCCTGGTCCTACTCGTCTCCTGGTTGGTCTGGAAGGAGAGGAATCGTCGGACCTTGGACGATGCCGGCACCGGGATCTCTCCAAGCTCGTTCCTGGGAATCGTGTGCGAGGAAGCCCACTCTTGGGTGGCGGCAGGCTTCAGGGCCTTGGCCCCCTCTACTGCACTCGCTCAGTCTCGGCCAGTAGCCCGTAGCTCCCCCCACCCTCTTTAGTCGCTGAATAGTTTTCTTCTTTAGTACAAAACTAGTAGCGCCACCGTTCTAGCCGGTGCCTTGTGTAGGTGTGCTTAGCCTTTTGTTACTCCATGTATCTCGCTAGGGGACGCACAAGGATGTAAAAACATTCCCACTTCTCTTAAGCCAGTACAGGCAAGTGCCCGGTTTCGAAAAAGAAAATTACTATTATGAAATATATGTTTTGGTTGAGTATTATTAATTGGAAGTTCTGGAAGTTAGTATTTTGGGACTATAGTAATTCACTTTCCTTGTGTGTAATATACTTGTACTTTTTAAAAGAGGTCAAAGTTTAACAGGGCAAAATGAAAGTAAATTATAATTAAAAAAACGATGCCGGTAAGAGTACTGAGTAATAATGTCTTAGTACCCGAAAAACGTCGTCGTCAACAATAGGGGAATTTCACACGTGATGAACACCATATATACGACGCATGGTTCCAGAAACGTCCACTACGTACGTCTGATGGAGCCTCATCATCAACCACTGGCTAGCTAAGCTACGAGTAAAGTAAGTACGTTGCGTGCTCGCTACTCCCCCATCAACAAACCCAAAACCCCAAGCAAACGTAGCTACTCCGTAGGTAGCAGTAGCATGGTGCCGCACAACTGCGTCGTCGTCTTTACTTGTTTGTCGCCGATGGTTTCCTCTCGAGGTTAGCGCTGTGGAGTGCTGGACTCACCGGTCACCACGAGTCCGTGCCCATCTTGCATTGTGTCCTGGCAACCACGTCTAGGTATGTGTCGCGACGTGCTCATGTACGTCCCCAGTGCCGGCCGGACACGTGGAGACTTTACTTGTTTGTTAATCCGATTTGGACAATGCAACGTCCTAGTAGTCCAAAGACTAGTGATTGATGACCAGTTTGCTCATATCTCGTCGGACCTATTCATACACACTATATTTAGGTATAAAAAAAAAATCAACTAGAAGTCTAGAACGACTCGTAAGAGTTTGTTTGGTAGAGGTCCTTGCATGTAACATTATGGTTAAAAAGATTCTCTGAGATAAATTGAGCAGAAATTGATTAGGTTAGAAAAGGCAGTTTACAGATTACTCCGGCGAGAGAGAGCTTTGAGGTAGTGTACGTCGCCGAAAGTGGCACAGGCCAGACCGGCAGAGGCAGAGGCAGAGGCAGAGGCAGAGGCAGAGGCAGACGCCGTGGATTCTGGAGAAAGTTGTGCCACGTCTACGTGGCGGGGGCTCCACATCCTCCACCGGGCCACCAACGCAGGACAGGGTCGCCGTCATGGCGATGCCAAGCTTGTCACGGAACGGCTGGGTCAGCTGGCCGGGTCCAGTCGCATTGTTGCAACACTATGTACGTACGGGTAGGGTAACTTTGGAGATGGCGGACATGACAATCATGCTCGTGCATGCATGTGTTGTTGTCTCCAGATGCGGCGGTCACGATTGACTCACGCTGCAGGGAGCAGCCTTCCTCCAACGGCCAAACCAAACCAAACACAAATACCGCGCGGCGCCCGCCCTCTTCTGCGCGAGCACGGCGTCTCCCCTTTTCCAACGGAGGCCGCTCCGCTCCGCTCCGCTCGCCAGCCAGCGTACGTTGCCTTTAATTTTGGACCCATCCATCCATCCATCACACGTTCGTTCACGGGTGCACGCGAGCGATCTGCCGTCCGTGCGAGCCATTCACCTAGCAGCGCAGCAGGCGGAGGACGGAGGACCATCCGTCTCTCTCGTTCAGCCATCCGTGTCCAACGGATCACGCCGATCGATCCATCCCGGCGGCCAATCCCGTCGACGCTAGTCTCGGATGGTCGCCACCGCGCCAGCATCAGGCACGTACATCGACGACGCCACCACCGGGTCCATGGAGTTCTGGCCGGAGTTCCTGGCGACCAGCGGCGGCCGCGAGTTCGTGGCCGGCGGTGTGGGCGGCATGGCGGGCGTGCTGGCGGGCCACCCGCTCGACACGCTCCGCATCCGACTGCAGCAGCCGCCGCCCGCCGCGCCCCGGCGCCGCGAGGCGACGACGACGCAACCGCATCCTTCCGCCGCGCGCCTCCTCCGTGGCATCCTCCATGCCGAGGGACCCTCCGCGCTCTACCGCGGCATGGCCGCGCCCCTCGCCTCCGTCGCCTTCCAGGTCAGTCACCTCTCCGGCCGGACTCTTCCCCATGCCACCATGCCGCGGCGGATCCCAGGACATCGGACGCCGTGGATTCTTTCGATACGTCTTCCTTTTTGTCCGTCTCATCAGCTGATTACTGCCTACTTTTAATTTCTTATTTGGAAAAAGTCGATCGCTTTCAAAGATACAATTTTTAATTGCTCAAAAACAATCATGCGCCACACACCCACTGAGTTTAGCCGTCGGGGGACGGCACTGGTTACCACCGTCGCGTCTCACTCACTCATAAAGCTAGCTAGCTAGATCATGCGCAAATTATCACCTTGCTTGTCGCGTTTCAACTCTTCTTGTTCCAGCGGTACACTTTTCTTGCCTTGACTGTTAATGCGTTTTTCTTGCCATGTTTCCAGTAAAGTTCGCACTAGGAAACACAGCCAGCTGCGCCTAGCCAGCTTGTGGCTATCGGTTTCACAAGTAGACGTGACGAAATGCTCATCTTGATCATCCATCACCATTCACCAAAACCTGGTGAATGATTGAATGGCAATGGCAATAGCTGCATTCATTTCTGGCTTGTTTGGCAATCTGGGCACAACTTCTTTGGGCTCAACCTCTGACGAAATGCTGCACGCACGCAATGGTCCTCACTAGTCACATGGTATGCTTCGATCAGCTAAAATGCACTGTTGCTGTGCCCCGCCCGTCGCTTCTGGAACTTCACATGGCGTGCCTCTCCTTGCGCTCACCAGTCACCAACAAAGACAGTAACGTACTAACGTACGTTGATGCACATGCCCATACACTCGTCTTCTTCCTGCCGACCATTACTGGCTCTCAACGCCTAACATCGGCCATAGATACATTGTCGCGTAGAAATGCATTTCGCTTCCGGCTACGTCACATTCAGATTTTCAGCAAAGGCACCTTTTTTTCCTTCCTCAGTAAAAAAACGCAAAGGTACAACAAAAGGCACCTCTTTTCCTGAATCAAAGGCACTATTCCTAGCCACACAACATCATATCATCATACGAATGAATGGTCACCCAACCAATGTTTGGTACAGTCTGCAACAAATTTGTACTACCTACCCATCAACTTCACTGCACATGCTTCTCATGCCATGGTGTTCCATCACATTCGCCGCCATGCTCTGTATCGTGTCATGCATTTCCCATGCCAACTGACGAGAATGCTCGCTTGCAGAACGCGATGGTGTTCCAGGTGTACGCGATCCTGTCACGGTCGCTGGACCCGGAGAGCTCGGCCACCTCGGAGCCGCCTTCCTACGCGAGCGTGGCGCTCGCCGGCGTCGGCACGGGGGCGCTCCAGACGCTGATCCTGTCCCCGGTCGAGCTGATCAAGATCCGGCTGCAGCTGGAGGTTGCGGGGCACCACCGCCGCCGCTGTCGCGGCCCCATGGAGATGGCCCGGGACATCTTCCGGCGTGAGGGTCTGCGCGGCGTGTACCGCGGGCTCACGGTGACCGCGCTCCGCGACGCGCCGGCGCACGGCGTCTACTTCTGGACGTACGAGCGCGCACGGGAGCGGCTGCACCCGGGGTGCCGCCGCCGGCAGCAGGACGGGGACGAGGGACTGGGCACCATGCTCGTGTCCGGCGGCCTGGCGGGTGTCGCTAGCTGGGTCTGCTGCTACCCGCTGGACGTGGTCAAGTCTCGGCTGCAGGCGCAGGGTGCGTCGGCGGCGCCCAGGTACCGCGGCGTCGTCGACTGCTTCCGGAAGAGCGTCCGGGAGGAAGGTCTCCCTGTGCTGTGGCGCGGCCTCGGCACCGCCGTCGCACGTGCGTTCGTCGTCAATGGTGCCATCTTCTCCGCCTACGAGCTGGCTCTGCGGTTCTTGGCTAGCGGCAACGGCGCCCCCAGGCTGGTCATGGAGGAGAACTGATCGAGCTCGCGTGCTGTGCCAGATTCTGCACAGTTCGTTCATGGAACAATGTCCCCATTTGTGAGTGAGATGAGATTGGGCCGTCTTGTACATAGGTTAAGTATTCACTGGGATTTGGGAGTGGTTAGGGGAGTCTCATGCCATTACAACGAGCTGAGATTCGTAGAGAGTACCGTAGCTGCCAGCTTCATACATATTGAAGCATGCGTCTTGATGATGATGGCGATCAATTCCCCACGATATTTGGGGAAATACAATGTGCAGTACATTGCATTAGTGTGTTGCTATTTCAGATACTCTGCATGAACGTCAGTGAGACCAAATGACCAATTGACATTACAGTAAGTATCGATAAACCATCCATGGAAGGACATCAGAATTCTGCTAGTCAGTTACTCCTTTCGGAGTTTTAGTCAGAGCAGGAGGAGGCAGTGTTCAGCAAAAAAAATCATTTTATTTTTTTAAAAAATGTTACTTTCAGCTTTAGTGGAAGAGGCAAAAATGGACTAGCTTTTTCTGTGCAGTAACTGGGGATACCAAGGCCTCCTTTGGCACGGTTTTCCCATATATATTTGGGGAAATAGCACAATGTACGAAGGAGTACATACATTGGTGACTTGGTGTGCAGCATTCATACATGAACATCAGTGAAACAATAGCCAATTGATACATATATATTGATCGATAAACCATGCATGAAACATTCAGCGGCAGATGAGCTCTACGTTGCGTTCTGCTTTGACAATGTGCTATAAAATCGCATTGTGCCTTCTTATACTATCTTAATAATATAATGATACATAAGTATTTTGCATATTCAAGAAGAAAAAAGAATATCAGAACTCTGCTTGGCAATTGAGCAAAGAAGAGGCTGTGGTCACCCATCAGCCCTTCATTTTTCTTTGATTGGTTGCATTACATCAGCAGCTACATCAGTGGTCAGTGAAGAGGCAAAATGGACTGGCTTTTCTTGCAGGAACTGAGGGCTTGTTTAGTTGGCAAATTTTTAGCAAAAAACACTGGTCTAACTCCTGTAGCACATTGTAGCACGTTTCGTTTGTTTGTGGTAAACATTGTCCAGTCATGGACTAACTAGGCTCAAAAGATTCGTCTCGTCATATACAACAGAACTGTGTAATTAGTTCATTTTTTACATACATTTACTTTTCGAACATATGTCTTTTGGTGTATTTAATGTGATGTGATGGAGAGAGAGTCTAAAAATTTGCAATTTTATGGCAAAAAATCTACCATCTAAACCAGGCCTGAGGATATAAAAAATGAGGATATGAAATTTTACTCCAGCCAAGCCAAGCAGGATTCCCATTCTAACACAGAATCCTACTGATTTTGAGGTCCTACCCCCCCCTCCCGGCTCACTGCAGAATTTGTCGGGGAATGTTTCTTTGAGGTCCCTGTTGGAACCTAAACCAGGCACCACAGTGAGCAGTCCCCTGCTCACTCTCTTGCTCTCTCCCTTCTCCCTTGATCCAAGGTAGAAGAAGAGCAGGAGCTCTCTCTGCCTCTCCTCTCTAACCACACGGTTTCAGCGCCGTCGTAACTTGCATCGAATATGAGGCAATGAACTAATTTTATTCATCACATATGGGTACATATTTATAGCAGCACCTAGGTCGGTTTGTCGCCCGTTGTTACACAGCCTATACACTAGCAAAATCACGCTTGGCTATTACTTTTGTTGTCATACAGCTAATAGTAAAAACTAAATTGACTAATTGCTACTAGTCGTCAACAACTAATAGAAACTTCTATGGTATTCTAGTAGCACTAAACACAAGGATTACTTCTAACATTTCTTCCCTAATCCTTGCTTTGTTTAGCCTTTGATCTCCACCATGCCAATCAAACCTCTCGAGCTCCATGAACCCGAGGCGTCCGAGTGACTTGGTGAGGATATCGCCAAGTTGTCGCCCGGTCTCGGCGAACTCGATGACTAGTTGTCCTCCATCGATGCAATCCCGAAGGAAATGGATCTTCACATCGATGTGCTTGCTCCTGTCGTGGAGCACCGGGTTCTTTGCCAGTGCAATGGCCGGCTTGTTGTCCACCTTGAGCGCCGGTGGGCGAACCTCAACGCCGGTGAGCTCACCCAACAGCCGGCGTAGCCAGACCACCTGGCATGCTGCGGAAGCCACAGCTACGTACTCTGCCTCGCACGTAGACAAAGCCACCATCTTTTGTTTTTATCGCCAGCGATCGGCGCTCCGCCGAGGAAGACGAAAGCACGCCGAGGTGCTTCGCCGCCCATCCATATCGCCGCCATGTCCGCGTCGCTGAACGCCGTGAGCCCCAGCTCACCATCCTTGGCCTTAGGCGGCGCCTCGCTGAACGCCGTCAGCTGCAGCCCGCCACGCTTGGGAAAGACGATCCCCATCTCCACCGCCCCTGGATGTAGCGAAGAAGTCGCTGATCGCCATCCGATGATCCTCCTCGGATCCTCCATGAACCGCTCACATAACCGACCGCGAACGCGATGTCCGGTCGCGTGTGTGTGAGCCAACGCAGTCCGCCAACGATACTCCGGTAGAGCGTCGCGTCCACCTTCGCCGCCGTGCTCTCCTTTGAGAGCTTGATGCGCTCCTCCATTGGCGTCGCCACCGCCTTGCAGCCTGCCATGCCTGCCCGCTCGAGCAGCTTTTGTGCGTAAGCCCGCTGCCCAAGCCTGATGGCGTCCTCCCCCTGCTTTACCTCAATGCCGAGGTAGTAGGACAACACGCCTAGGTCGCTCATCCTGAACCTGGCGGCCATTTCCTCCTTAAAGCCGGCAATGTCCTGCGCTCGTGCCCCGGTGACGATGAGGTCGTCCACGTACACCCCGACGATGAGATGCTCCTTCCCCCGTCGGCGGGTGTACAAGGCATGCTCCGTGGCACACCGCGTGAACCCAAGCTCCGTCATAGTGGCGTCAAGCTTGGCGTTCCACGCCCGCGGTGCCTGGCGTAGCCCGTCATAACGCCTTGCGCAGTGCCAGCCGTAGCACCTTGTGCTCGCTCCCTTGACGACGGCCCAACTTAGGCGCCGCTTGACGAAGATCGCCTCCGCCAAGTCGCCGTTGAGGAAGGCGAAGAATCACTTGACATCGAGGTGATGGACTTGGCGCTCTTTGGTCGCCGCAGCGCCGAGGAGGAGCCGCGACCGACTCCATGCGCGCCACCGCGCGAAGACCTCCTCGGTCGATCCTCGCGCCGCAGACGAAACCACGGGCCACGAGCCGCGCCTTTGTGCTTCACCACGGCACCACGCCGTCACGCTTGACCTTGAAGACCCACTTAAGTCCGATCGGCCGGCAACCCGCCGGCGGATCGACCAACTCCCAGGTCTTATTGGTCTCTATCGCCTGCATCTCCTCCAGCATTGCCTTCCGCCACGCCGCGTCACGCTCCGCGACTGCAAACATGGCCGGCTCCTCTGCACTCATCAGAAGCAGAGTGAGATCGTCATCGAGTACCCGCGCCGCCAGTCCGGGCACCGCCGCATCACCCACGACGTTGTCCATGCGGCGGAATCGCACCTCCTCCCCTTCGTGGAATGCGTCCACGAACTCCGAGACGTTGGAGGGTGGGGTGGCGTACTCGATCGTTGTTGCCGCCGGTGTCCTTTGTCGTGGCGAAACAGGGGAATGCTCCGCCATTGGCCCCGGTGAGCCAGAGAACCCCGCCTCGACTGGACTAGGTGGCTCCACCACCTCTGCCGCCGCAGGCTCCTCCGCCCGAGCTTCCCCGGTCACCGGCGTTTCCATAGCCTCGCCATGGCCATGGATCACTAACTGCTCCACGATGAACGAGTCGGAGAGCCCGCCGCCTTGCTCTTCCCCTGCTTTCGGCCCGTCCCAACTCCACGACGCCGCCTCGTCGAAGATGACGTCCCGGGACACTACCACCTTGCCGCCGGCCAGATCATAGAGGCGATACGCCTTGGACCCGTCCTCGTAGCCTAGGAACACCATGCGGGTGCTCCACACGTCCTCCTCCACGCCTTGCCGAGGCCCGGCTTGGTGGCCTTCACATGGCCGATGCAGCCGAAGGTGCGCAGTTTGAACTTATGTTTGCGAGACATTAGGCTTGCGCCGTGCCACGCCTCGCATGCGCGTCATCCCTTCGAGCCTTGGTCGGTGACACATTGAGGATGAACACGGCGGTGGTGACGCCTCACCCCGTAACGCGTCGGCATCCCCTTCGCCTTCATCATGGACCTAAAAAAAAAAAAAAAAAGAAAAAAAAAAAAAAGAAAAAAAAAAAAAGAGAAGAAAAGTCATACCCATATTTAATGGTCTTATTCCTACCTCCACCACGCCGGGTGTTCTGCTCGTGTCCCACCTCTCAGAATAAATAGGGACCTTAGCAATTTTTCGAAGTATATAGTCCAAGCTGTTTGAGGTGAAAAGCGCGGCTAGTTACCCACTCCTTCCTATCGGCCGTGTCAGTGTGTAACTCGCACTACCACCATCCACTCCACCGAGGGTGACACATAGGATCCGAAAAAATATTGAAAAGGGATGATAAATGATAAAAGAACTTAGACATGGTGTGCGATTGTTTTATCTTGCCGCGTGAAAAGGCTATTTTCCATGGGACTAAACAGGCTATGAGAGAGCTTCCCGAATAAACACCGCCTAGTAGCAACTCCCCTCCTACTATAGCCATGAATAACTTGATGGCCTGTTGACACCAATCTAAATTTATTAATCAAATAAATATGAGAAAGGGATATCTAATAATACCAACTTAGAATCCTCACTAACATATTTCCATCAGTTTGGTGAAGTTGTGATTTTCGGGGACTAAACAGGGAAAAACATTTGGAGTGACATACCACATGTCCCAATCGCGAGAAGTACTTCAAATGAAGAATCAAAAGTACAACATTGCGAAGAGCTCGTCGAGGTGAAATATATCATTTGCCATATTTGGAGTCCGTAATCGAAGATATCGGTCGCAGGCGGGGTCGGTAAACGGGCATAACTCCTCATCCGGACTCCCGCAACAAATACAATTCGGAAACGCACGACGGACACGCACGCACCCACAAAGCTCAGCTCAGGTGGGGCCCATCTTGGGCCGATCGGCCCAATAATGGGGCCGAAATTTCGCCACCTCTGCCACGCCGCCCCGCTTGGGAAGCTTCCTCCACCCGCCTCTAAGCGCTCAAAACCGGTTGTTTAACGCCGGTTTGATCCGAGGGCGTCGGTAGAAGTAGAGATGGATTAAGATCAAACACCGGATTAGTACCGCCGCCTTTGGAAGGGGGAAGAAGACCCATATATATAGACCCCGACCCCTCTTTCGGACCATCTTCATCTCATACATCAATTTCATATCTCATCGGATGGAGGCGTCGCCCGAGAATTAGATTAGGTGGCTACAATGTAATAGAATAGATCTAGTAGAGAGTTAGGGGAGAGTGCGCGCTCCATTCGGAGAAGTCTTCGGGCTACCTTTGTATCTCAACTCTATTAGACTTTATGCCATAATTATATTTATCTTCTCTAGTTACTTTCATGCCTTTCATTTATTGATTAGAATATAGTTGATGCTCCACCCTCAAGTCCATGATGATTAGAGTAGTAATTAATAGCCGGACATGGTGTCTAGACTAGAGCCTTAGATGACCTTGGCGTGGTAGCCCGCCGTTCCACCACGTTCGGGTTGGTGATTCCTTTTGGCGAATTTCCCCGATCACCCTTCCCGTCTTTTTCGAGGATCGGGCCGTCGGGATATGATCGCTATACCTTTTCATGCCTTAGTTACTCAAAGAACCAAAGTACTAGAGAAGTATTCCCTAGATCTCTCCGTTGTCCTCTCGACCCCTATTCTATATTATAATATTCTCCTGGTTAAATGCTATTAATTATCATATACATTATTTACCCCCTTACTTTAGTTTAGGGAATGAAGTAGACCTCCGCGTCAACGACGCTGTATATTTATTACGTTGCTCCCCTTTCTTGCACCTAAATAAGACGACGGTTCCTCGACCGCGGATGTCCACCCGTGTCGCGTGCCCGAACTTGACCTTGCCGGTGAAGCCGTTGTCAAGCTTCGGAGAAGGCAGCCCCCTCCGCCCGTCATGTGATTGCCGGCTCCGAGTCCGGGTTGCTCCCGTTCTTGCACCTACCACCTCGCTGCAGCCGTTCGTTCCCTGCCGAGGTGGACTTCAGCTTGTGGCTCATCAAACCTGGACCGGATCCCGCTGGACTTCGCAACTCCTCTTCTTTGCACCTCCTTTGCTTCACCCCTTTGCTTCACCAAGAAGCCATGAGCGCCATGGCGCGTGCTCATCGTCGCTCTCCTCCGCCAAATGTGCCTCCTCCTTCTTCTCCAGCTTGCGCGTTGGGCACTCCTTTGCCCAGTGCCCCATCTTGCCACACTTGCGGCAGGCGTTAGGGTCGTAGGCCTTCTTCTTCCCCTTGGCCTTGGGCTTTCCGCACCCTTTGTCGCCGCCGGCGTTGCCACCACGGCTGGAGGAACCTTCCCCGGACCGCCGCTTCTCCTTCATGCGCGCAGTCCATTCCTCCTCTGTGAGCAGCAGCTTGCCGCCCTCCTCCTTTCGCTCGAGCGGCGTGTCGAGCCGCCCCTCCGACAACCGAAGTCGCCCAACCACGTCCTCAAGCGAGACCTTGTCCAGGTCTAGAGTGGTCTCGATGGTGAGAGCCATCTGGCTGTACTTGGCCGGCGCAACACGAAGTAGCTTGCAGACCACATCTTCCTCATCCACCTTCTTCCCGAACGTCGCCAGCTGGCTCACCAGCGACTGGAGTCGAAGCGCGAACTCCTCCACGGTCTCACCGTGGCGGAACTTGATGTCGTCGAAGTCCTTCCGCAGCTGCTGCGCCTTTGCCCTCTTGGCTCGATCCGAGCCGATGCGGAACGACGCAAGCATGTCCCATGCTTCCTTCGCCGTATCCTTGCCCCCGATGGCTTCATGGAACTCCGACGGCGTGGACGAGAGCAGGGCCTCCATGGCCAAGACTTCGTCGTCCTCGTTGTCGGTGCCCTTCTCCACGGCAGTCCAGAGCTTGCGAGCTCTGAGCTTCCACTTCATCAACACCGACCACTCGCCGTAGTTGGTGCGGGTGAGTTGTGGCCAGTCCCGCCCACTCACCTCTCGCACCGTTCGGATCACCACCTCCTTCGAAGACCCCGATGCCGTCTCCATCCCGGACACCTCCGTCTTCTTGCCACCGGATGTCGGGGAATCTTCACCGCCCGCCATCGCTTAGCCGGGCTGCGCGCGACGTTATGCGGCTCCGATACCACTTGTTGGAACCTAAACCGGGCACCACGGTGAGCGGTCCTGCTCGCCACTATCGCTCTCTCTCCCTTCTCCCTTGATCCAAGGTAGAAGAAGAGCAGAGCTCTCTCTGCCTCTCCTCTCTAACCACACGCGGTTTAGCGCGGGTCAGAAACTTGCGGCGAATATGAGGCAATGAACTAACTTTATTCATCACATATGGGTACATATTTATAGCAGCACCTAGGTCGGTTTCTTTTCTTTGTTACACAGCTATACACTAGCAAAATCACAGTTAGCTATTACTTTGCGTGTTGTCATACAGCTAATAGTAAAAACTAAATTGACTACTGCTACTAGCTGTCAACAACTAATAGAAACTTCTATGGTATTCTAGTAGCACTAAACACAAGGATTACTTCTAACAGTCCAGACCTAGCTGCACTTACTAGATCAGAGTACTTTTAAAATGCATTCTAGATTATTCATGAGTTGAACTCATTATCTAAAGCACTTATAATCTGGAACGGATTATGTCATCTTTTTTTATGTGCGATCTGAGGATGTATTGGGCGTTTTAATATAATTCCCAACTTCCCTTTGCCAGAAAATAAGTCAAAATACCATAGGTGTGAGTGTGATGTTGAAATGAGTTGAAAAGCACTGTCTAGTTGAAACCATTCCAATTGAGAATCTGTGGTATCTAAAAACTAGCGAGGGCCTTAACAAGATTGTTTGTGCATAAGATTATGCAAAAGCCTTAATAATTGAAGAAAGAAGAAAGAGAGAAAGAAGATGTACGAGGAAGCATAATGGTACGGAGAAGAGTTGGAAGATGAGCCTGAAGAATCATGGGCTTTCTGTTTCCAAGGCGGTTGGAAAACTGTGGGAGGCCCACCTTGCTCTACACGGGCCGGTACAGAGTGGGCTGGGCTTTGTTTGGCGAAGGTACTACAGATTCTCGTTAATTAATTAATAACCTACTAGTGAGTGGGTGTTTCGTAAGAAAAGAATCATCCATCATTAGGAGGGGCTCGCGTGATGGCATCGGAACGAGCACCTGAGAACTGACCGACCCAGGCACGCGATGTGATGCGATATGATGATCAATACATGGTGCTCGTGCAGGTCCACCGATGAACGCTGCTGCAAAAAAAAATTTAGACCAAAAAAGGCACAATGCTGCTGCAAATCTGCAATGATGAGAGTACATGGTGCTTGTGCAGGTCGACCACCTGAGAAGAGAACGGCAGAGGCGGCCGCCGAGGCCGAGCTGGAGCGCGGCAGGCAAAGCCCGAAGCTGACGGGACGCGCCGGCCACCTGGACGCCCTGAAACGGGCAGGCCGGAAACGGAAACCCGCGTTGCCCCTGGTGTGGCTCGGTCCGCGGAAAAGTGCCCGATTCCTCCCTTTTCAGGTTTCCATCTGCCGATCTCAACCCGTCCCAAGCGGCCGGCCGGCATGGCGGTGGCGGAGTGGGCGCACACGGATGTCGACACGGACACGATGTCGGGCGTGACGAGACGCGCATGGCAATGGCAATGGCCATTGGCCACCGGTACCACCACCACCAGGCGGGGCAGGAGTTGAGTTGCGCACCCACGGACAGGGAGGGGCAGTGACTGTACCGGGCGACATGCATGGCAATTGGCAGCAGCGCAACGGCCGAGCCCAATCGGGCGGTGGCTTTGCCGGCCCGCCACGGCTGCCGACGATGTCCACATGGATCTCTGCAGGGGATCCAACTGACATGGCTGCTGCTGCTCGCTAGCTGCATCCAGAATCCGAGTGGATCGTGTGCTCACTCCGTCGACACTGCCGTAGTACGACACCACCTCACCTAAGTCAAAGTGGTGATGCATCATTGGCTCATTGATGCATTATGGATGCATGATACGCCACTTGCTCGTCAACAAGCTAAGGCCATTGATATGAAGGCCAGTGGAGAGACACGGAGACCTGGATCCCATCCATCGACGACATGTTCCATTCAGATTCAGGGATCGTCGCAGCCTGCCTCCTGCGGTGCACAGCCAGCCAATAACCTACATACCTGCTGCCTGCCGGCTGGTCCGTGTCGGTCCACCTGATCAGCAGTGCGTGACTGTCACGTCACCATCGACGTGCAAGCTAAGCTCAAGCTAGCTACCAACGCAAGCAACCAGCCTGCACGGCGTGGCGTTGGATCCATGGGGCGCGGCCGGCGCGACGGGGACACGGGCGAGAGACCACCAGACCAGGCACCAGCAGTCCAGCACGAATGCCGTATGGCACCTAGCGACCCAACAAAGGGGAATCGGGTCCGGGAACAAGCTATAGCAGCTAGCCCGTCGATGTCGTCGATCCGCACGGTGCATGCCTGTCATCACCTGGGCGCCGCGCCCGGCCAGGTCATCCCCTGTACGTGGGCGCCACGGGAGGCGCACGCGCGGTGCTGTGCATGCCAGCGTCAGGTCGCCCCCGCGCGCGTGGTGCTGTGCATGCCAGCCACCGTCAGGTCGCCGTCGGCATCGGCCGGCCGCCAATCCCCTGCCCGTGGCCAGCAGTGCCAGCGCTCGCTGATGGATGGAAACCCACGACGACGATGCCGATCGATCGATGCTCGCTAGCGCCGCGCGGGGAATCACGCAAGGGCCGGGCTCACTCCTCTTCTCTCGGCCACTGTTCATGCGTGTCAGCGTTCGGCGCCGGGGACCGCCGGAGCACTCTAGTCGCTGACTCCCCCCTCGCCTTTCATTCCTCAATCATTCGCGGGCCGCGGCTCTGATTCTCGATCGGACAGATTCCGATCCACGCAAGTACTAGCTACTACTGCCTTCGATTCTACCGGCCATACACATGCGATCGACAACGACGGCCGGCGGCTCGCTGGCCGGTCAGCTTTTACTCCTTAATTCACCCGCCACCACCTGCGACGGCGATGCATGGAGAGAGAGGGATCCGAGTGCGCCGGTCGTCCAGGCCGGGCATATATATCTACTGAGTGCGGCTCGCTGTCGCTTCAGAATCACCGAGCGTTCATGGCGCACCATGCCCCCTCGATTTTTTTACCTCTCGTCTTCAGTCTTCAGTCTTCACAATGTATGCTGGCTTGGCTTTTCGTGTATGCTGTCTCCAAGCATATCCGCTTTGGTTACTGGAGGTCGTAGTACGTAATCTAGATAAGGTTACAACTAGTTTTTCTTACCAGTGTACTGCCTTTCTATCCTTGCATATAGTGACAATGGTTTTATCCATATGGATAGATGCTGCATTGCAGTCAATGCATGTTTGGATCCATGCTACATTTTTAAAACTATGCTTCTTAATTTATTGTTAGATTGTGATAGGCCTGAGCAAAAGGTACCGAGTAGGTTTTTATTAATAGGCAAAAAAAAACTGATAAAACCCATAGAAATCTGGTTTCTGAATTGTTAAAGTTATACTAAAACTTAGGCTGTTTGGATCATGACAGGATTTCAAGCTTCATTGGGATAACAATAAAATGGACATAACACTAGGAGAAGCCCACTCATTAGGAGAAATCTGGAATTCTGGTTGTCTCATCTTTGTGTTACTTCTTGCTCGATGCTCTAACATGTTCCAATGCCTGAATCTCTTGAACTTCTACTTGCTTTGGAATGCATCGATTCCCTAGGCTTTAGAATACAGTGAACAAGATCTGCACGCTATGCAAATACACAAATTGTTACATTTTTATAAATATTGTAGGTGCAAACTAACCAAAAAAAAGTAACAAGTAGTAGTCTTTGGAATGCTGATCTAACCCTTAACAAGTCCAATGCATGGTTCGCTACATTTAGCTAGAAATATTTAAATATACGCACACACTATGATACTATATACCAGGTGTACTTCCAATCAGTGTGTATGAATAGATAGCCCAAAAGTCCATGAAAATAATGGACCAGTTGTGCAGAAAAGAAAATAGGTTACAACTTGCCCCAATTCAAAATGAGAACACCGTCTTACGTTGCTGTTGCCTATCTAGACATAAAACCTCGCAAAAGTGGAAAGTAACACATGGGAGCGATGGGCCAATGCAAAAGAAGAGAGGAAATGGAATCATGGCTCTAGAAAAAGCTAAGGAACAAGGTTGCACACACTTGCTAGTAAAGTGACAAGGTTTGTAAACTACCAATAAAGAATTTGCTCTCGTGTAGAATAAGTACCGATGGCGGATCAGTAGATTTGTCGTCAGGCCATGATGAGGCACAACGCACATGAAAACGATCTAGCTTTGAGAATCATCAGTTGTTCATTTTACTCCTCTCTCAAATTCTATTTTTCATATATTACTATATGTGAGATGGTGAAAGTAGTAGTGGTCTATTAGATTGCAAATGGATCTAGAATGACGGCAATAGAATTAGGAACACATTTCATAGAGAAAACATCAAGAGTAGTTTGACATATGCACCAGACTAGAACTATAAGTAAATCATATGGAACGATGGACTTTCCAATCCATTTTATCTCATTCTAGAAAAAGAAACATTGCAAAGTTTTTTTTATATTATTTAATAGTTTTCCTTAGTTTTATTGCCTAGTGGTATGTTATCATATATTCAACCAAATATTGCATTGTCATTTGCTTGATTTTCTATATATATCTTTAATAGATCCAAAGTGAAATAAATACCGCAAAACATGCCATAGCCATATAGTATCAGCTAATTTTAGATGAACATGTTATACAGTGACTTGTAAATATTTCAAATTTTAACACAGCCTTAATTACACACTTGTTGTCGCTTATATTTGCTACTCAACAAATCTAAGCGTCATTATTTGTTAATCGCAAGTGATCGTCACATGCTATGACTTCTATCCAATTAAAATGGTCTATTGGATAAAATTGTTTGGGGCACCCCACAAATTAGCATGAACTATTGGAGCCTAGTAAGCATGTTGTGGAAGGAAAAATATTTTTGCTCAGGAGTATGCTTCTCTCAAAAAGATCATCATTCACAAAAAAGAATCAAATAAACACGTTGAATATCCAAACCAATTATATCAAGAATTGAGTGGTATGAAGACCAAACAATATATGTTCTCATCATAAATTCAAGCACCAAGGCAAAAAATATTTATTCATTCATCTATTACAATCAACACTTACAAAAACAACTTACATTGTTTGTTAAAATAAAAGAATCTTTTCAACCTCGCAAAAAAGAACCTATCAACCATCTCAAATTATGAGATCTAATGTTAGAGCAAAACAAAAATACAAAATATCAACCTATAACTTTTTTACATGTACTAGCCTAATTCAACTATATGACTGTGGTGGTAGAGAATCTAGCATCATACTTTTTTCCTATTGCACCTACCCATTAGAAAAGATGTAAATAGACTAGTACACGCATTCACAAAACTTTTGAATAAAAACAGAAGATGGATGGCCTTATCAATCAAACAAATCAAATATTATTTGCTCTTGTGTATTCCATAACCAAAGTCATTCCAACATCGAACGATGTCATCTGCAATATTGGTTGCATCCATGGACACACCAAGGAGCCCACGTCTTGAAAACCCAGCAGCATAAAGGCCATTTTTTCCTTTCCATTCATTTGAATTATGCGGAAATCCATTTTTCTCTGAAAAGAAATCCTTCTCCTATGTACAAATGAAATGCACTTAGGTCGACAATTTATTTTCATGACGTCATCAATTGTAAGGAGCACATGCCAAAAGAAAAATTGATATTAAGTACAAGCATGCATTTTTTATAAACTTTTATACCTTTAACCAATAAGGAACATTGCTTTTGTATCCAGTGGCAAGAATGACAACATCAAATGATTCAATTTTGCCGTCAATAAACTGAACACCGTGCTCTTGGAAGCTTTGAATTGCTGGAAATACCTGGCAAATTTACAGTGGAGACAAAATTATTAGGACATGTAATTAAGATATTTATATAATCACAACAAAGTCAATGAAAGCAAGTAAATTTAATTACTTTAATGTCTCCGGACTTGATCTTGGCTATAGTTCCCACATCTAGAACCGGTGTCTTTCCAGATACTTTCTTCAACTCCATCGGGCCAATACTAGGTCGAGGAATGCCGAGGCGTGCGGTGTCGCCTAGGATGAGGTGCGTGAGTAGTAAGAGGACCTGGTCCACTGTCTGGACTGATAGACACATGAGAAGCCACATGGACAAACCAAAAGTGGAGAGCCCCATGATCTCTCTTGGAAGGACATGCGCCTGGAAAAGATAAGAAAAGAGATATCAGTTTCATAGTTCAGAGTAAGAGTCAGAAATGCACTAATTACAGTTACAGTCAGTTGGAGAAATGATCATCTATCTGAGATACTATAAGTATAAACTAACACCGAAAGGGGAAGCACATCAAAGTGGCTCTTGTTTTTGTTTTTCTTTCGTGACAGGGATGCAAGTTAAAAAAAGCAATTTGGCAAAAGGGTGCAAAATAATAAAGGTTAAGCCTCGGGGCCCAAACACTTGGAGCTAACCTGCCCTTTTATAGATATATTGTGTTAGTTGCAAGCTAGCGGTTGCTAGGTTGTCAAAGTGCGTGGGAGCAACAACACCTCTGGTGCAGCTTCCATATGCATATGCTTATCAGCATCAAAGTAGTTTTAGTAATGGTTTGCAAATCACGTTCCAATAAGAGAAATGAAAAGAGAAAACACAAAATATATGTGTAATATCTGTGTAAAGTATGTGGAGGCCAATCCCGAATATTGCAAAGGGCATGCATATGTTAGTGCTATCGTTCGTTACTCCTATTTGGCCAACTAATAACTGAACTGAATTTGACAGTTTTGAAAATTCAAATCAATCTGTCTTGGAGTAAACAAATCTAGCTAGGAAGTTTTGTTTTTTCCTCGAAAAAGATCAAGCGCATGCTCATGAATCCCGAGAAAGTTCCATGGAGAATCACGGCCTCTTTCTTGGCATGCATGCATATGCCAGGGGCTGGCTCTCTGGCAAGATAGCTCGTGTGCCTTTTTTTTTACCAAAGGAAGAAAAGTAAGCTAGGTTAACACATGCGGTTGAGATCAAGTACAGAACAGCCACAGATTAAAATTATTGTGCTTCGGGAATCCAAGTGTATGAACACGTGAGATCAAGTGTGATGCCAACAAAGGCCAAGCATTTTATATACAGTTAGTATAATAACTGCCATGCTATTACCTATATACAGCTACTATAGCTTTATCATGCGGCCTTATATTTTGTTGCAACTTAACATGAACGACAAAAAGAAATAAAGGACCGGGGAAAAGTTGCACCAATGGAGAAAAGATGCAATACCACCTTTGTTTGTTTAGAGGGTTCGTTTGTGCGTGCATCTTTTCACTAATGTTAGTAGGAGAGTATTAGCAAAACACATATCTCTCAATTATATATCGACTAAGCTAGTGATGGTTAGTTAAATCAACACTTATATTTAAAAGAAAATGAAAGTAGAAGTGAATTGCAAAAGAAACCCAAACAGAAATGATCAAATTGAGAAGCAAAATTAGAGAAATGGACTGAGATTGAGATTGAAAATGATGATCCATGAAATGAAGAGTGTGTTGTATATCTTCTCACCGAGTCACGCACAACCATGGAGGTGTGCACATTATGGTTGGAGAGGTCGAGAGACACCTCCATACCGGAGTTGCCACAGCCGACGACGAGCACCTTCTTACCCCGGTAGCCCTCGCCGCTGCGGTATTCGCTGGAGTGCATGACGAGTCCTTTGAAGGCATTGATGCCGTCGATGTTGGGCATAACGGGCTCGGCGTTCTCACCGGTGGCGACGACGAGCCATTTGGAGCGGTATTCCCTTGTGACACCGCTGCTGCCGTCGATAGTGCGGACGCACCAGAAGTCGCCGTCGTGCTCAGCGCTGACAACGGCCTGGCCGAAGAAGGGCCTGATGCCGAAGGTGGCGATGTAGTCCTCGAGGTAGGCGAGAAACTGCTCCCTGGTTGGGTACGCCGGGTAGCTTGGCGGGAACGGCATGAGCGGCAGCTCGCAGTAGCGCTTGGGCAGATGCAGGCGCAGCCTGCGGTACGTTCGGTGGCGCCACAGCGAGGCGACGCAGCCGTGGCGCTCCAGCAGCACGTACGGGACGTCGCACATGGTGAGGCACGCCGCCACCGCCAGCCCCGCCGGCCCCGCGCCCACGATCACCGGCCCAGCCAGCACCTCCCCGTGCTCGCCCACGGGGAAGCCTGTGGCTGTCGCCCTTGCGGCGCGCCGCGGGCTGTACAGCGGGTCGTGCACTCTCTTGCCCTCCGTCTCGGCGAAGCGGTCCATGATCGATCTCGGCCGCCGGCCAGCCGCCAGTGTCCACCACCAGAGCGCACTGGCTATATGCGCTCGCGACCAGCGCAGCAGAAAGCTCGATCGATGGCACTACTACTACTATATATCCGCTTGGCTGATCAGATAGCAGCTAGCTAGAAGAGGTAGCTAGCGTAACAGGGGACTAGACTACAGGAGGAGGCGGATGTGAGCGAGATGCTTATCTATATATACAGATACAATGTGCAGTGGCTGCCTGTCGTTATCTGCTGTGTTTCCTCCTCAATCTCGCTCTCGTCTCTAGCTCTTGCGAGCACGAACGCCACTAGTGGCTCGCCGAGGAGCAGGAGGGAGCTAGCGGTGGTTAATTTTCCAACCGGTTTTTGGAATCAGCTTAATTATATTCTGGTCGAATTTATGGATAGATGCCGGCCGGCAGGGTGATGCGGTTCAAGGAAAGACTCCGAGACAAGCAGTGTAAACCAGGCATGCATTTGCATGTGGGCTTCTTGATTCCTTTGTTTTCCTCATCGACGACTAGTCAGAGATCAACTTGGCGTCAATGAGCGGCGTGCAAGCCAAAATAGAATTGAGCGGGCTGGGGATTATATGGACTTTAAGCTCGCGGGAGACACACGATGGCTGTGGCTGCAGAAAACAGACAGCGAGCGAGCCTTGAGTCAACTGCCGATCAAGGTCGACCCACAGGTGTACTACACGTTCTTCCGAGCTTCCACGTACACGATAGTCGGAAATGGAAGAACGACCTTGTTCTCGGAGGATCGGTGGATTGATGGGGCGTCAACAGGGGACATTGGTCCTAACCTGATGGTGGCCACAAGCCAAAGGGGTCTTAGCCTGATGGTTAGGACATTCGAGCGGCACTCCATAGGTCCTAAGTTTGACTCCCCGTGGGAGTGAATTTCAGTCTGTGGTTAAAAGAATCCCCTCATCAGTCATGTGTGTCAAAGCACTAGTTAAGAGTCGAACGCCTAGGGCTCCCGAGGAGCAGAGATATGGGCAGCTTAATTATATTCTGGTGTTTATATAGATGCCGGCCGGGGGTTATGGTGAATACTCGGTCCAGTGTCCTCTCAGAGGCATGGATTTGCATGGATCCCTTTGTTCTCATGGGCTAAGGCTTCTAGTGTCGTGGCCAACAGAATTGGGTTCTGGGATTTTTAAGCTCGATGGCTGTGGGCTGTGGCTGCAAAAACCAGCGAGCGAGCCTTTCAACTCTCAAGATCGACCCACAGAACAATTCTTCCGAGTGGGGGAAGAACGGTCTTTCCCCACCCGACTGATTTTTTAACCTATGATGGTGGCCACAAGAACCCTAGGGGTTACATTCGGGACTACCGTCTGAGTTCTGACTCCCAATGGCTCAACTCTACCTATTGAACACACGGCTTCTAGGGGGCCACAAAACGACAACCCAGCAACAGGATCGTATATATCTTGATCTCGTGGAAAGGCGCTATGACCTTGATCGTGGAACGCTATGACCCAGGTACAGCTCCATGACCGGCTAGACTAGATGATTTGGCGCTGGACCTCTGATGGATCTTACTCCACCAAGTCCACGCTATGTTGCACACAGGAGCCATACCCTTCCATGGCCACACCATTATTTGGAAACCTGGGCTCCCATGAGGGTCAAGATCTTCCTTTGGACGAATGACCATCATGCTCGACATGGTCTTGAGGTGCAAGAGGAATGTTTTCTTGCGCCTTGGGTCAGCCTCTATCGCCAACAAGAACGACTACAAGTACATGGTCGTTGTGGAAGCGGCTAAAGACCGGTCTGCAGGGCAGTCAGAGAAAGGACTTCGACTCGCTCTTTGCATTGGTGTCATGGGCAGCTATGGAAGGAACACAACGCCACCCTCTTCAAGCACTCCACAACTTTAGTATCTGACTTATGCATGTCATCAAGGCATAGGCGGAGCTGCGGGTGTAGGCTGGGGCAAAGCACTTAGGGAGTCTTGTGTCGGGGGTAGCCCTCTACCCACCGAGTTCATGGCAGTTCTTTTAAAGATATAGTGTTGCGTGTCTTAGCCTCAGACAACCTTTTGTTTCTTGAACTGCTTTCTCCTATCTTAATACAATGATATACACACTCGTGCATATTTGAGAAAAAAAATAGTCGTCCCAATAGGACCAACTCTTGTTGGGCCCGTCCACAGTCCAAGCAGCAGCTCGTGGACAAAGCTAGTTAGTTTGGGTTCTTCATGCACTGTAGTAAATAATTGTTTATGGCTCTTCTTAAAACGAGTTTTTTCCCCAATCACATAGAACAACATAGACGCTGACAACCCACTCACACACATGTGAATGCATACGCAAAACCCTATATGTATAATCATCTTTGAAGACTGGACCAACAAATTTTCGAGATTAATGAAGTCACCATAGATGCGTCACTATTGACCGGCATTGAAAGCACAACGTCCTAAAAAAATCCTGAAATATTCGCTCCCATGAGGAGTCGAATTCAAGGCCGCTCCTATAGTTTCACCAATATTTAGGGTGTTCAATGGATCTAATGCAACCTTTCTCGAAGAATGGATACATCATTTTTTTTTTTTTTAATATATTGTTTATATATACAAAATAGATCGAATGGTATAGATAAAAACATAGTGCAATTATTATCTATAATTTTCTATATTCTTGTAATTATGAAAATCTTGGAATTATTTATGAAATTTTTAAGTAAGCGTTCAAGAGACATGCATTGGAGTTTCCTACATCAATGATTAACATTTAGGAGATGCATCCAAATTTTATGGCTGGTGCTTAGTTTAATAATAAAACAAATTACACTGTTAAAAATATTAGAGAAAAATGGATGAGTGTGAGGGTCTGGGGGATCTGGTGGATCTTGATCCTTGAAAGCAGCACTCTACCAAGCAGGCTTTGATTTTGGCCCGGACCAAAATATATACCTAGTTCATAATGATCTTGCTTAACATCCTAGTGTCGAAAAGCTTCAATGAAGCTAAGGTGTCGAATTAAGCAGCAACGCATTTGCATTATAGCACCTAGATACGTACAAAAGCTTGTCGGAACTAGAAAAACATTAATCAATTTGCTTTGTGATACAAAGGAGAAACCCTAGCTATAAAAATGGATTACATACCTCTGTTCCAACTTATAGGCCGTTGAGGCTTTAGGTATATAACTTTTGCTATGTATGTAGACATAGCGTATATCGCTTTTGAATTGTTGCGACCATTTGGTCATGAGATCTCTAAAGTGCATCAAATATCACAATTACCTTTTACTGAAACTACACACAGTATTTCACAAAAAAAGTTACTGATTAAGCCACCAGACTCTTACAAGCTAGCATATATCCCCTGGTGGTGTCGTGGAGCTGGCTGGGCATGATCACAGATCACTTGCATGCTCGGAACCTTCGTTCCATAATACATAAAGCATCGTGTTAATAATCAAAGTAAAATAATTTCACTTTATAAAGTCTACAAAAAAGTTATAGATATAATGGGCAGGCAAGGTCCTGCAAACGAAGGTTGGTACCAAACTTTAACGTCCTATGAGAGCTGAGAGTGGAATGTTTCGATTTAGAATATGAACAGCCAATCAATAGTAAGAGGGGGGTATAGTAGTGCAGCAATATCAAAATGTTCTATCCTTGCAAACTAAGTTATCGAGTTTGACTTTTTACAGGCGTTTCCTTCATGCGCCTTTGCAACTTTTAAATCCATGATTGAGAAGTAAAAGGATGTTAATAGGCCTCTTTATTCCAGGCTAGTTAAATGAAAGTTTTTGCCGTGCCCAACTGAGAATTAGATCGATCAGCTTTTATGTGCCAAAGTTAGGTTCTCTTTGACATGGTTTCTCGAGGGGCTCCAGTAAAACTTCTTGACTTTTCAGGAAGGCACAAAGCTTCTCTTGACATTTTCGCAAAAAAAAAAAAAAAAAAAAAAAAAGCCTCTACAAGTTATAGAGGGAGAAGCCATTTTTTACGGAAGGGTGAACTAATCTAAGCCTGACTTCTCCAACATCTATGATTTCTTGGGTGAAACCGTTTGCGAAAAAACACTGCCAATTGGAGATCGAGCACAAAAAGGCACCATTTTACATGTCAAAATTTACAGCGCCTAAACAATCTATATAGCTAATACTCCCTCTATTCAAGTTTGACCAATTATAGTAAAAAAAAAAAGCTATAAATAGTTATGATATCAAATAAATATTGTTTTTTTTTGCAGAACATTAAATAAATATTTATTAACTTAAAATTTGATCAAACGTGAATTACTTTATCTGGTATGCAACCCATAATTACATCTTTTCTTGGACAAAGAGAGAAATATTGAAGTGATAATAGATTATTCCAACCACTACACCATAATTGCGGTTCAAATGCAGTGATTATTACCTTCCAAGCGCCCGTGTTGTAGCAGTTCAATTCATCCATATATAGGTCGATTCATAAAAGAGAGATGTCAAGATTCATCACAATTCCAGTTTTAAGTTATGAGGCAGTGATTATATGCTATGAGTGAACTATCTTTTTTTTTCACACAATGCCCCCACTTCGTCCCTCTTTATCACATATGTGATCCAACCTCACGACCTGTGCCCATGGGATCGAGATAGAACCGTGCGCGTTCATGCGCCCAACAACGGCATTGAGTCCGTTTTTTAGATATGTACTG
The DNA here is from genome assembly GCA_015847255.1 of Hyparrhenia diplandra. NCBI lineage: Eukaryota > Viridiplantae > Streptophyta > Magnoliopsida > Poales > Poaceae > Hyparrhenia > Hyparrhenia diplandra. Next base: position 134,864 of record JADLZK010012624.1, on the reverse strand, counting down.
CAACAGATGATACTATCGCTGTTAGAGCAAAAAGCAAATTAGCACCTTTGTTAACACAATGGCTAGAAGCAAATTAGCACTTTTGTTTTAAATTCAATAAAGACACACCCCTTCCTGTTTTTCTCAAAAAAGAAAAAATAGATGATAGTTGATACTATTGCTGAATAAATCTTTAATCCGCAAATTGTCTAGGTATAATCATGCAACAAGTTGTACTTTTCATTACCGTTGCAACACACAGGTATGTTTGATAGTCATATATCCATTTGAGAGAAAAGAAGGATGCTTTGTCGGCCCTTAATTAATTGAAACTTTGACATATGGCGTTATGTAACAATGTTTATCCATTTAATTACTTTTTAGAGAGCTGTTTCCTGTCTTTTTTTCACTTTTTTGGCACTAAATATGCACTCCACATATGAAAAGCTTGCTAATAATGAGCTATTTAGAATAGACCTAATTCCCCGCCCAGTTCCACGCTCAAACTACCATTTTTCATTATAAAAATACAAACACCTATGAATAATAGGCCACCATCAAAAGGCTATAAGCCTATAACACGCATGCACGTAGGTGAGCTATGTTTTTGTATGAACTACAGCATCAAAGCCAAATACTCTCTTCGTAGCAAAAACTTGATGTTTTTGAATTTTATTTTACGGTAGATTAGTGCTCAGCAAAATTACCCATTTGTGTTTTTGGAAAAGGGAAGATTTTATTAATTCACAATTATTATAATTGCAAACCCATCAGTCTCCGGAAAAAACACGCATCCTAAACAAAACAAATAAAAAAATTGCACGGCATTCCAACTTCCAATCCTAAGACTAGATCGCCACACATGTGCCCGGGAGAAAAACACTGTGACCATTTATTAAAGATGAATCACGGTAATTAAGGGCCCCTCGTTAGAAAGAATCACGGTAATTAAGGGCCCCCCATTAGAAAGAATCACCGTGACCATTTATTAAAGATGAATCACGGTAATCACGGGAGAAAAACACCGTGTGGGTCTTGTTCGACTGGCTGGTGTTGATCTGTTGTGAGAGAAAGTACTGCTGGCTGGTGCTGATTTGTTGTGAGAGAAAAGCACTGTTGGCTGGTGGCTGAACCAGCCAGCCCAACAAGCTGGTTTCGGTTAATTCAATAACGTCCTTTGAGGAAGAATAAGCTGAAACTAATTCGAGCTTTATGGGACATTTTTTAATTCTAGAACATCAGGCTTTATGGGATGGGGGAGAGAGAGTAGTATATTAGGAACAGTACAGGGAACATTATTCAAATTATACTTAACAATGCCACCTGCTGGTTGTTAGATTCTTGCTTCCTTCACAAGCAGTACCTTGATAAGATGAATAGTGCAGGAGGCCGTCGTACGAACAATTAACCATGCATTGTTGTATATAAGATAATCTTGTGTTAAGCTAAGCTGGGAGGGATTTGCAATGAGTGTGAGTTAGGTATAGGAGCATCATGCATCAATGTGGCCCCAAATGCAACATTCTGAAAACGCGCAGCTGCAGCAAGTGCAACGCAAACAATGGCGCATCTGCATGGCATGGCCAATATGTATGCAAAGATCATATCTCATATCTTCTACTATATATATATGCATCTTTTATTTATGTTAGTAATCATATCGTTGGACAGTGTCGATCATGTATGATATTGCTCCGACATTATCATTACTTCTCCTGCCCCTGAGATCACTACGGAGATCGATTAATTAGCAAGATATGACACTTGTTTGTACCTGATGCATGCATAAGATACATGCCAAAGACAAATATGGACCCTTGCTGCATTGATTTGTGGCAACATGATCACTATGCTAAGTAGTGCTGACAGACAAATAATGTAGATGTGATCACTATGCTAACGTAGTTGTTTGTACCTGTGATCACTATGTAGCTGTGACAAACATGATCACTATTTCGAGTTTTGATTTCACTCTGATGAAAAAAATAATGTTCTTGTGTGGCAAAAAGGAACAATAATAACCGAAAAATTCCCTCAAAAAAAATTAATAACTGAAAAAATAAAACATTGGAGATTTCTGAACATGCATGCATCACATCAAGTTATGCAGTGGTATCTTCAGAGTGATGTTACATTGGGCATGTATCCTGCTCATACAGATGACGAAGTAATAAATCATGTATGGCTGTATCTATCAGATAACGATGCCTAAATTTTGTGAATGCAAGTATGAAGCTTCCATCATGCTACATATTTTTATAACCATACCTTGCCACATCAGAGAAAAATGCCCATGATCCTGCTCATCATTTAGTCCACTTCCATCCATACATCATTAGAGAGCTTTATGTCTGTGTATCTGAGTGTGTGAGAGAGAGGCCTATCTTGTTTCGAGAGGGTTGAGCTTGGCCTTTTTTAGTGTAATCTACTACAGGCACCATTTTCTTGGTGCGGAGTTGGGCGAAAAGATTGCGGCCGCACAATCAGGGACGAAGCCAATACAGTTCAGTTGTTCTGAATATAAATAAATACACATCCTGTTCGTGTGCACCTGAATGAATGACAAATAAAAGCAAGCTGCACTTCACGGTTCCCAGCATATGTACCAACTCCTACTATATTAGCATCAGGAAGTTGATAAATTGGGGAGCCTAGATGGTAGCTACAGGTATAGTATAGGCAGCATGGATTAGAATTCTGCTTGTGGAGAATCTCAGAATCACAGCATGGCACAAAAGTAAGGTTCAGGCAAGGCATCTTTTAAGCTTTTAACCCAGCTCCAGCTCGATGATGTTTTTAAAAGGCTTAGTTGTACTTGTAGCATGCATGTGGCCATTCTATATACTATCAGTGTCATTAGGCAATCACAGTAAAATAATGTTGCCTAGAACCCTATCTATCTAGCTAAGCTAGCTAGGTGCCTAGCTCCAATATATTCCTATGACAGTGTAACATCAGAGAATATGGAAGTGATTAGATAAAGAGCTAGAAGAGTACTTGGTACCACCAGCTTGCTAATTAGGCGCTGTAGAGAGGACTGCTAAAAGTAGCAATAGAAGAAGCAAACTTGCAGTTGATTTAGGGCTTTGGCCTACCAAATTGAGATTTATATATGTAGATAATATATAGTGGAAGTGCTGAGGAGCAAAAGGAAATGCGGATTTGCAGGCACACGCAAAATATGGCCACCGATCCGCCTCCGAGGAATCAGAAGCGAGGATAGTGGAAATTAAGCTGTGTGCATACACATAACCACCAACTGAAACCCACTGATTGCATGCATCGATGGACTGAATTGAAACAAAATGGGAAGCTTTTGGATGCAATATATGAGCCTGTCGATTTAATCAGAAGCTTTTCGTTGTTTATAATACTAATATATTGCAGAAGGGGAATTTAATCGCAACAGAAGGACTTATATATCGCGCAAATGCATGATGACAAACCAACACCTGTCAATTGTTGTCGATCAATGGATGGCGATATCTGAGATCCCTTTTCAAATGAAAATGCATTGTTGAGATTTCAGTAGTTGGCCACCTACTTTATTTCCTTTATTACTGTCATCTTTAAAGTAATATACGACATCTCTCCCTAAATAGAACAACCTCTGAAGTTGTTCTGAGTCAAATTCTGCAAGATTTACCAAATTCATGACCTAAATTAATATAATAAGATACAACATGAAGTATATTTTCAAATAGTACTCCCTCCATTCCAAATTGTAAGTACATCTCAAGTTTAACAAAAATTATAGAGATAATTTCAATAATTTGTGACCTTAAATAGGTATTTAACAAAAACTCCAATGCTACTTAGTTGATATATTAAATGGTATCTCTTATCATATAAATTTCTTCAAGCGTGTTAACTCTCTAAGATTACAATTTGGGATGGAGAGAGTATTTTTAGTGTATATTTTTTTATAAACCGATTGAAAGTTATTTGTTTTTTTTTTTTGAGTTGCGAGTGAAAGTTAAATTTTAAATTTAAGCCTCCTCCTGTTTCATTTTCATTCACTTTTTGAAATGAATGCGACGGCATATAGAAGGTACTGATGATGGGCCCTGCGACCGCGAGACAAGCACAGGCGCACAGCCCGCTCATGATGATGGGCCGGCTTATTTTTTAGCTTTAACCCTCGATCCTATTCAGCCCAAAACAAAATAGCCCAGCCCTAGACTCGACTCGCCTCCTCCCTCGCACCTCGCGTCCGCTGCGCCGCCGACGGCCGACGCCGAGCGTGTCTCCGAACTCTCAGAGCCGCACCGCGCCTGTCCGACTTCCCTTCCACCGCCGGTCGCCGCGGCCTCACCGCCGACCCCGGTGCCCCCCCGCCCCCGGTTTCCCTAGGCGTCAAAATTGACGAGCGCTGCCACTGGGGAAGAGGAACAGGAGGAGAACGGGAGGATGGTGAAGGGGAGGCCCAAGCCAACGCCGGTCAAGGCATCTGCGGAAGTGATCTTCGACCCGTTGGCCTCCGGTGCCCGGAATCCCCGCCGCCCTGGGGCGCCGTCGGCCAGCAAAGAGCGGCACAGCTTCATGGTTTGTCTCCAACTATCCTCCTGCCTGAACATCTTTGTGGCGGTTGGCTCTGCAATTCCTCCATGTTCACACTACAACCCACTGGCGTCCTTCGTTTTTTCCCTCTAGGGATCGAGTCTCTCGGATATGTACCGGGAACCAGTTTTGGAGAAATCTGCAGACACATCTGATGAGGAGCCTGACATTGATATCATGAAGCTGTTGAAAGATGTTGAGCTCATTGGTAATTACTCTACAACTGTTTGTTCCCCTCTCTACTAATAGCACCTTAGTTTTTGTTTATACTTTATAGTTTATACCATTCTGCCATCTAAGGTCGGGAGTAGGGGCAGCATGCCTTACCAACTATGTTAGGTTAGGTTACACTCTGCTAAGGTAAGTGCTGAAATTAAATTCATATGCAGCAAACTACTGCATGTAATTTTGTTTGCCATCCATTTTTTCAAACCAAGATTGGGCGAGCCGAGCAGCTTGTTCTGGAGTCTTTTGTTTCAGTAGTTGTAAACTAAAGAAATGAATGCTGCATCAGTGCAGCTTGTTCTGGAGTCTTTTGCTTAAGTAGCTGTAAACTAAAGAAATGAATGAAATGAATGCAGCATCAGCGCACCTTGTTCCTCATACTATCAGGTTTTGAAGGGCTCTGACTTGTTCATGCAATTATTTTCCAACCTTTTATGCTGTTGAAGTGGCATCAGGATTGCTATTCCTTCTCGTTCTGGAGAAAAGGGAAGGATGTTTTTTGTTTGATTTCAGTTTTTGTGCTTCTAAAATTTATATGTACTCTTTCCCTGTATCGTTACATCTTTCATAAACACTTGTATCTCGACAATCTAGAGATGTACAATCGCTCACTTAATGCTTCATTTTTAGGTGCCCCCACATATAAAGGGCGAAAGCAAATCGAGAACCGTAGAGTGGTTGAGTTGGGTGGAAAGGTAATCCCTCATTTTCTTTGCCTCTACATGTTCTGGCTTGAAACTTTTTTCACTATCTCAATGCTTATGTTATCTGAAATAGGCCGTTAAGAGGCACCGTACACCATTAAGCGTTGCGAAGCCAGCTCTGAAGAATCAGAAGAAGAAAGAGCTAAAGAAAATGGAAGAGGTATGCTACTGCTTACGTGTTACACTTTTTATAAAGGACATAAACAAAGGGGTGACACATGAGAACTCTATGCAGGAAAAACTACTTGGGATTTTTAGGAAGAGGGACAAGAATACTAGAGCTCAGAAGACTAGACCAGAGGACCGAGTTCTTAGGGCCACAGAAGGGCGCTTTAAGAATGGTATACTGGACGTGAAGCATCTTTTGGCGCCACCAAAACCATCAGTCAGGGACGCGCCTGAACCGAAGATGAGAATGGGCAAGCACAAGGGGAAGGGTAAACAGAAGGGGGGCAGAAGGAAGAGACGTTGAAGAAAGCACATTTTCTGTAACCAGGTTTTGTATTAAGATAGATGGTTGATGAAATGTTAAAACGACACCTTGTAGTCGATCTGAAACTAAGACTTTTCCTTACTCTGCTGAAAACTTTGATGTAATCCTTGAAACGATATAATCCTCCAGGTTGCGGTTCATAAAAAGGCTTATTTGTTTCAGTTTTATTTAGGCGCCTCAATCTTTTGGCTTCAATCCGGCCGCTGTTTGTCCGGCTGCCATTTGCCTATACTTTTTGTCATCTTGGATATGATCAAAGCTGGGAGTATTTATCGACGACCCAAATGTTGTTGTCCCTAAAATGTTGACATAAATTTCATTCTGCAGAAGGAACACCTTTCAAATTGTTCAGCTGCAGCGCTGCAAGAATTTTAATGGAAGATACTCATCAGCTGTTCCAGATCGGTTTGGCACTTCACAGCCACTACAAAGACAATTTTACAATGATCATCAGCCACCCCAATTGTCGTGCTAGACAATTTTCCCAAAGCACATTAGCAGGAGTGACAAACAATTTCTTGGCAAAGGATATCTTGCATGCCCAGTGACTGTCTGTAAAAGACTACACACTCCTGTGGTAGATAAACACAAGACAATATGTACCCTTGTCAACAATGCAAAACCAAATCCAAATGAAATGGCCCTATCTATCTAGCATGGACTGAGTCGTGGTTCACTGGAGAGAGCTGACATTTTCAACCCGAGGTAACAGTAAATAACTGACGGGGCTAAAAATGAGGGGAGGGGAGGAGGCGCCGCAAACACCACACCAGTCTGAGTCCAACGCCGCCTCCTCTTCTCTTTTCGATTCGAAACACGCCCCCCCCGATGTTCTAGAACCTTCCGGACGGGCCTAGGGTTCCCGATGGGGCCCGAGGAGGCGGAGGCCGTGCTGGAGACCATCTGGGACCTCCACGACAAGGTCAGCGACGCCATCCACGCCCTCTCCCGCGCCCACTTCCTGCGCGCCGTCCGCCGCCGCGCCTCCTCCGGAGACAACAAGCCCGCCGCCGCCGGAGCCGGACTCGTGTACGTCAAGGGCGGGGGTATGGGTCTCGGCGCGCGCGGGGGAGACGAGGTCGCCGCACTGGCGGCCCTCGCCGAGGAGGCCAGGAGCCTGCACGCCATCCGCGCCGCGCTCGAGGACCTCGAGGACCAGTTCGAGTGCTTTCTCGTGAGGCCACCCTCTCCTGACCTTCCCTCCCTCCTCTCCTCGCCTATCTGTCGGCCTTGCGCGTGCGATCTCATCTTCTGTGCTCGATGCGAGCTGCGAATTGTTTGTTAGTTTGTTGATTGGATGTCCGTCTAGTGTTGGGGAGTCGGTGTGACTGGAAATGCGTGTGGTTTGTTGTTGAGACTTGAAACCATGGTAGGATTTTGAGCGGTTGGTTCAAGTGGTTGTTGATGGAACTGAACTTTCCTTTTTTTTTTTTTTTGAAGAAGGGAATTACCTTGGATGAAATGCTAATAGTCAGATCTGCATGTAGTTGGTAAAATTGTTTTCTGAAAAAATAAAAAGGTATTTGGACAATTGTCTTGCATTCATCTTGTAGGCATGCCAGACCTTGTTTTAATCCTGTGTGAGATAAAGGTGATAAGTGATTCAAGTTCATTGCGATGTTTGGTGGTTTCAGGCAAGTAGGAAGGTAATATGGCTTGTGGATATGTAGGGCTGTTGTTGTCGTCGTCCTCTTCGCAGCGGCTACCTGGCCGCTTGCGGATATGTAGGGCTGTTACTGTCGTCGTCCTCTTCATAGCGGCTACCTGGCCGCGGCTACCTGGCCGCTTCTTCATAGCGGCTACCTGGCCGCTTGGGATATGTTACTGTCGTCATCCTCTTCGCAGCGGCTACCTGGTCGCTTGCGGATATGCAGGACTTTTACCTGTGGATGCTTTGCCACCTGGGCTTCACCACCTCTATCGGCAATCATACCGTGGATGTACTTTCTTAGGTAGGCATAGTGTTTTGTGGTGGAAGTCTTCCCCCTTATGTATTCTTGCTGTTTGTTGTGTCTTTTGGATCCCACCGGTAATCGTTGGATTACTTGCGAGTCCTTTGTAACCGTTTCTAGGCCTTTCTTTGGCCGCTCCTCTTAATGAAAAATGGGTAAAAGTCCCGATCTCGAAAAAAAGGAAAGTTTTATGGCTGGGTGTGAAAGCACATTTGCAATTCGGATTGGTCTGTCTGTACCATAACATGATTAAGAACAAAAGCCCTACTCTGATTGTATTTTGCAGTGATATTTGCTATCAAAAAATTATTGCAGTGATATTGTTCATTTGGATTGGTCTGTCTGTACCATACCATGATTATGAACAAAAGCTCTACTCTGATTGTATTATTCCATGGTATGGTTGGAGCAAAGAACTTTAGTTCTCTACGTCCTTTATGTTTACAGCTGTTTTATCATTATGTGGATTCAGCCCTTGTATCTTAAAACTTTGAGCTGCAATAACATTTAGATGTTAAATGTCTAATATTTCTGTACTGCTCTGAAATGTAAATATTCCATTTCTATGGATAAACTTCTAGAATAAATTATGTCTTTTATTACATTCCATATCGTGTGTTCTGTGGCTATTATTAGGAATAACGATATTACTGCTTTTAGAGTTTTAGTCAGCATTTGCAATTTTGCATTGTCTAACTGCACAATGGCACTTTGTTTTTCAGGCTGTGCAGTCACAGCAACAGGCAGAACGAGATTTTGCCTTAGCAAGGTTGGAGCAAAGCCGCATCATGCTTGCAATAAGACTAAAAGAGCATCATGGGAAGAATCACGAAGTCATACATGAGGCATCAGACTTTGTCCGCAATGTTTACCAGGATGTTTGGCCTTCTCTGTCAGCTACTAAGCCTGAGGAGTGCGCTGACAGTTCCAGTAACACTGCAAAGGGTGCAAATTTCTTTGCACGGATGGTATCTTCTAGTCTTGCTGTCTTAGGGAGCAGTTTCAATCTCAGAAGTTTGGGTGGTGCATTGGGGAACAGTGCAGCTTTTGCCATCGGCATCGTTACAGTGCTGCAGCTGCGGTGGTTAGCTTCGGGGGCACACAGTCCAGGAGTTGGTAACTGCAGCTACAGGAGGATCAGTGAGAAGAACTTGTCATCGCGGTTGGGAACATCTCCAAGTGGCAGTAGAACAGCTCGTCTTGATGTGTCACTAGCCAGGGGTTGAGGGATTTTGCATCGCCTTATTTGTTGCTTGTACATGATTCGCTAGGACATAGTATCCCAGTAGAAGGTTGCTCTGGCGTGTTGTCCTCTCTTGGTAATATTGCAGATCAGTTGAGTTTAGTTGATGTCTGTTGTCATTTCGATTGGTTTTGATCCGGAACTGCATCCCATTTTAGGCAGGAGAACCTTTCTTGATGTTGTTATGTTTGCTCTACTTGGAGTTGGTTGCGTGCATGTAGATGTGCACATCATTGGTGTGACTGTATTTTGTTGCTCTATGTTACCTGCTACACACCGCCTTTGTCTGGCGTTTTTGCTGCTCAAGATGCCCTCATGAGCGATCTTTTGCTGAATTGAATCCATGTCGCAGGCAGTTACTTGTTTCTTCATTCTTATTCGTTGATGAGATGATGGTTCTTAGGTGTACGTGTGCCTTGCCTGTGACCGTTTCTGCCAGTCCCAGCATCCTGTTTTCTGTTGCAGTCAGAGTACTGCTTACCTTAAACCTCCCCCTAACACCTTGAAGAATTAAAAACACCATCAGGTGGAACTAAAAACCAAACATGCAGATGATGATGATTTTCTTTGAGTGGATACGAAGATGGTTATGTATGTATAAATTACTAATATGTCGATTAATTCCCACTTTATGAATCGGGGTTGGGCCAAATCACGGCCCATCTAGAAGCGGGCTAAGGCGAAGAATGAAGGAACATGCTAAGAATCCAAAGTGTTTGAGTTTGTTCCTTTGTGCATCGCATTCTGCCACACGCCACTACTGCCCGTGGTGGAGCAAGAGTAAGTCAAGAGTGAACACAAGCCCTCGAACGCCAACGTTGCTCCATATGCACAAAAGAACACTATCTGTGTACTTGTGTAATCCGAAAAAACAACAAATTGTATTTCACATCATAGGGGCGGCACAAGTGTCGGCCTGTTACTAATGGACGACCTCTATACTTTTTTTTTTTTTTTTTTGGAAACAAAGAAATTGTGAATGGGGGCATCCCCCAATTCCTTATTTACTAGGTCTGCCCCCAGCTAATCAAGTAATGATGGTAAGATTGGGTCAACTCCACAAAGCAGGACAAGGAGAAGGTGGGAAGCAGAAAGACGTCAACCAAACCAGAAGCTAGCAATGTGTGAACTGTAGATCTCTTTCTTCTATGTGAAGTTCTTGAATCTTTTGTGATGTACCTCAGATCTACTTGATTTACTTCCTTGCTTGTTCTCTAAACTATATTTTCTCGGATTTACAGTTCTAGTGCTTATTCGTACTTGTTGATGTTTTTGGTGTGACGGGTTGCTAACACACACTACTCCTTACTTCCATCCAACAGAAACTGACAAGACTTAAGTTAAGATTCCAAATCTAATGAGAACCCAAGTGGGGATCCCGATCTTTCAGTGAGGACGAATTGGATAACTCGATTTATGGGGAAGGGGGAGACGTTCATGGCCCGACTTCAGCAGCCCATGGATGCTACGCCTTAGCAACTGATACACCTCCTCCAACGATCGTTGCAAACTTGTGGTGCACGACGACCAGCCACTAGGGCTCCTGTTCTGCAAAAATCAAGAACTAGCAAGAACAAGATGAACAAGTAGAAAAACTCAAGGATTTGGATTAAGAACAGAATCTGATTGACAAGTTGGGGTCTTGAATCAAGCAACCGGATGGTCTAGCCAACACATGCGATTTGCAAGGAAGATGCAGCAGCAATCTTACAACTAAACAAAACCCAACCCCTCCATGGCGGCTGCTGGGGGGTATAAGTACCTGGGAGGGCGTCCTCTAACCCTAGGACGCGCCCATATTGGGCTCAACTGGATACACGGCCCATTGGACCAATACAGGGTGGTGCAACACCGTGGACATAAATGCCTTTAGTGAGAAAACGGGGACTGCACCCAACTCCGACAAGATATCATCATGAGGCCGGACCCATATGAAAGAGGACTTGATAAGCTTTCCAAGAAGTATTTGAATACTCCAAATGGAGTCCGGATGACATCGTGGCCGCTATCACAAGCTGGTGTTGTCCGAAACCAGCCCACGTGAAGTCCCTTCCCTTCTTATCCTCTCCATCATTCCTAAGCAAAACAAGAGTGCATGTGTTTCCATTGTCTAAATATAATGGACAAGAGCTTAAGAATGAACTTACTTGATGATTGAGTTGACGGGCACGACCGCGAGTAAGAGGACCAAGTGGTGGGGATATCGCTTCTGCCGGCGTAGTTAGTGGTGTGGATGTATCGTTGGTATTGATGTCCTCATCAAAATCCGCGCATATCAACCTTCACAGTTTCTTGAATCGCAAACAAATTGTGTTTCTACTGTGGTGGAGGGTTTGAAACTGGTCATATTGCCAAGTGAACTAAGAGCAACTCGATTGGTACACCCCAAATCGAGCCTCTATTTTTAATTTAGGTGCCCACCATCTACATTTTGTTGGCCTAATTCTTTTACAACTCCAACCGTAGCAACAAAACTGAGACCCCAAATCAATGATACTAATTCGATTGGGTCAACGGCCACACTAAGCAGGCAAGCGGTACTGCGGGCGCGTCAAGATTCCCAACCCCAGAAAGAAAACAAAAAAATGAGGTGGCATGGAAAATGACGTTTTAAAAACCCCAAATTTTATATTTAGGGGCCGAGTGTGAAAGCTCCAATTTATATGCACTAACTATTAATTAAGAGACGATCACACTTGATTGCATGCACTAAACATGTACATTCTATCTGATGAAGTTTTGCACTGGTTGCACTCGAAAAACAAATGTCGCTCTTTTAGTGTCTTCCACGAAGAACACAGCTGGGATCCAACGCACACCGCATTTTAGGTTCACACTTTTGGCGCAGGGCCTAAGCGTCGGGCTCAGCCTCCACTTGAAATGGAGCATTTCTTACAGTCAATTTTCCACAGCTAGCCAAATGGATTCGGCCATGACAGTTGAAATCACGGTTTTGGACGAAATTAATGAACACGCAAAGCATCCAAAAGCCAAATCCATCCACCCGGGCCCTCAGATTGGTGTCCATCGACCCTGGTGGCCGGACCGTTAAGATCGGCTGGAGATGGCGCCCGTGGCAGGGCAATGGATAGAATTAGAGAGAACTTGAATCTGCATGCAAAATGGTTGTTTCTCTGAAGGGACCTAATCGTAGCAAAGTTACTCAGATGCGGCACGTCATCACAACAACAGCAGCAATAACCATGCCGTTGCAACTAAGGGTCCTAAAAGGGGCAGCAGCCATTACATGCAGCTTTGCTTTTTTTGTTACTAAGAGTTGCGCGCCAAATCTCCCAATTGCACCATGCCACCGTCGCGCTGTGGTGCAGGACGGGTGAACCCTGGCGCACAGACTAGTCCAAAACCTCATTTACCTGATTGCGGGATGAGGCTCACACTTCACACTCGAAAAACTCAATGAGCGATTTAAACCATGGAGAAGCTCAACACCTCTTCCACGAAGGCCACGCTTTAGGATCCAACAGCTCACCGCCGCCCGGCCAGGAGGCGGCGTTCGATTCCACATGTGCAGCCATGAGACGCCTTGGGGCATCGTTGAACATGCTCACCCACCGGATGACCGTGATCACGGGGGATCACGCTTTTTGTCCATGCCTTGAGTACTACCGAATGAACAGTGGCGAGCTCCAATGCAGGCCGACTGCACATGGTGGATTCGTCGTCGTTGAGGCAGTGAGGCCACCGGGCCGGCATCACGGCCAGCATCTAGAAGTGGCCGGGACCCGCATGAACACGCAAAAGGAAGTCCACGGCCGTGTGCGCCCCAAATCCCGGCCGGCGGCCGGCCGGCGCATGTCGCCGCCACACACCCCACGGTGCTGGTGGCGACGGCGCGATACGCGACGACTTTTCAAAGTTTTTTGCGTGGCTCAAAACGGGCGCAAAGCCCCCCGGGAGGGGAGGGGAAAGTGGAAAAGTTGGTGGGACCCACCGGATGGGGCCCCGTTGGATCTAGGGGTTGAAAAAATTTGAGGTGGCATGGAAAATGAGGGGTTGATTAGGGGCTGCGGGAGTTGAATTTTTATCAAAACCCCTAAATTTTAGGGTAGGGGCTTGAGTAGGGGCCCCATTGGAGGTGCTCTAAGGGACCAAAAGCTCAATTGTATGCACTAACTATTAATTAAGAGACCAAAAATCACAATTGCATTGCATGCACTAACTGTTCAGGGACATGTACATGTCTCTATCTGATGAAGTTTTGCACTAACTGTTGCACTCGAAAAACAAATGTGCGCCATCGATCTTTGTCTAGTCTTCCACGAAGAACACAGCCGGGATCCAACTCCACACCTCTTCTGCATTTTAGGTTCACACTTCACACGCAGGGCTAAGCTGTCGTGGCTCAGCCTCCACATGAAATGGAGCATCTTCTTAGGGCAGTCAATTTTCCACGGCCTTTGTTTCCAAATGTGATCTTCACCATTCACCAGCAGATTGAGCCGTCGATTAATTCCCATTCCCCCATGTGCATTGCCAGGCAGTGGCTGGGCCGAAATCACGGCCCATCTAGAAGTGGCCCGAGACGAAGAATGAACACGCAAAGCATCCACAGCTGGAACAGGAGGACCGGCCGGCGGTGTCGGCCCTGTACCAAGTACTCCGCATTACACATTTTGCTCAAAAAAAAAAAAAAAAAAAAAAACCCGCATTACACATTTTCAAGTGTGTGTGTGTGTGTTTCACCGCACAAACGCATGACATGATGCTTCGTGTTCTACCACACATACAGTTACTGCCCGTGGTGGAGCAATTAGTGAAAAAAAAGAGAGAAGTGGATGGAAGAGAAGCTGCATGCACGGCTATCCTCTGAAGCGGACCCAAACCCAATTGTAGCAGTGCAGAAGATGCTGCACGTAGCAACAAACAGCAGCAACCATGCCGTTCCTGGCCGCCGGCCTTTGGTGGGTCTCGTGCTCGATCGGCCTCCTTGACTTGCCAAAAAGGGGCAGGAGCCATAGCATAGAGCTTTGCTGGGTGTGTGCGGTGTGCCGGCCTGCGCGCCATCTGGTCCCGCGCCGTGCATGGTTGCTCTTGCTGGCTGCGGGGCATGCCGTCGGCAGGGCGACCATGCGCTCAACGCGGGCACAGCAGGGTGGTCCTGTAGTGCATGCGCGCGGTGGTGGCGACGGCCGGCGTGGTGCGCTGGTGCTTTGGTGTCGCGCTGGGCTTGTGGCAGTTTGCACCGTGGGCACGCTGTGGCAAAGGTCCAAGCCCGGCCAGGAGTCGGCTGCGGGCTGCATGCTTTCAAGTGCAAAAGCACCATGGTCCTATCATCTGCCCTGTCTTGTACTCTTGTTGCTTCTCGCTTTCTCATTCAGGACAACAGCACCCACCGGATGAGCGCGACTCGACACGATCGGATATACTACTATACGCTACTCACGTACGTATTACCTGGCAGCAGTGGCGAGCTCCAAGCTCCATCATTTCGTTTCGTCGTCGTTGAGAACATGAGACGCCACCGGGCATGGCGGTTGTGCATGACTGCATGGGCATGTTCACCCGTGCACCATACCACCACTATACTAGAGCACGCTTTTTGCAGGCTGCGATATGCCCATGCCGGCCGCGCGCGCCTCGCCGGTGCAACAATGCGAGGCCGACCGACCGACCGGCGGAAGTCCCGCCGGTGGAGAGGCGCGTACCAAGATCCCCTCCCATCCCCTGGCCGCCGCGCGCAGCACGTGCCGTCGCTGTCGCCGCCCACAAGCCACCCACATCGATCTCCGCGAGATACGCCACGCCTGGTCCGGCCAACGGATGTCCGGGACACGGCCGGGCGCCCGCCCCCTGCCTTTTCTGTCGCGCCGGCCGGCCGCACGGGGACGCAACGGAACGGCGGCACCACGTACCCCTGGTCCCGTCCGCCGATATGCCGTGCGCCGGCGACGACGTGGCGTGACGACTCACGAGTCACGACTGCGCGTGGCGCGCGCGGCGGCCGTGTGCGCCGGAGGACCGACGCGCGCGACGCCCACTCTCTCTTCCGGCACGATGACAAAATCCACGGCTCATTATATTCGCCGTAAACTAACTACTTACCGTAGGTTGTTTGTCACAGAATCACAGTTCACAGGTACAGTACGTGCTCCTGCTGGTGCAGCTGTGCAGATACAAAATCCAAGGAAAGATTGGTACTCGAGAACATCCATGTGCCGATGTGCGATTGTACTTGTACATGCGAGATCGATCGAGCCAGGACGGGAGATGAGATCCTCCAGCAGGAGCAGCTCAACTGCTGAAGCTCCTGCTGGCAGTAAAATTCTTTTGCATTCACCCATGTGCTGGCAGTAGAATTCATTGTTCACCCCGCACCAATGCATGTCCGGTTCGTACATACGACTTCACTGATCACTGTTTACTTGCTCAGCGTGCCGGTACATCTTCAGTTGGGTTCAATTCTCACAACTCATCAAATTTGACTAGTGTACCTGTACACTGATCATAATACTCCTACAATCCTACTCCTACTTTTAACAGGAGATCGATTCAGAGTGGCCCAAAAATCTGCAGCCGAGATTTTCTACAGGTACTGCAAGGACAGCCAGTATCTAAGCCGTACTACGACACGACGATGAATGGAAATATGGAATGATGAATTATTCTGCTCTTGCGTTTTCCTCCGTGATACCGCAGGCAGCAGGCTCGGCTGGCCGGCCCTCTCGCAAGTCGCAACGGCCCTCTTCATGCCGGCCCATTGATGATTGTGTGCATGCTGGGCTATGCTATATTGCTATGCTTGCAACATGCCAGTGTTGCAATTGCACCCAGCTGCTGCACAGCACAGCAGCACAAGGGAAGGGATCGATCATACCAACCCCTGTTTGTTTGGTGCCTGCATTTCCTCACCGTCACTCACCGCTACCTTCCCCAACGGTTTTTCTCACATGTGGTGAAAAAACGTACAGAAACAAATCCTGCCACACCCTGTAAAACCTGTCTCTGCATTTTGCATTCAATTGCCCGACCAGAATAATTTTAGCTATAGCTAAATTTTGACCAAAATTTTGGGTGCTAAACACACCACTAACAAAGGCATGGTAAAAATAAAAAAGACACCCTTGGTAGTTGCTCCCTGTTTCTTCTGCTGCTCCTGTGTCCACATGAACGCATTCCAAGCGGCCGACTGAATCAGACGCCCCTTCCCCAACCCCGGAACAGGCCGGAGACGTGCCGGCGCAGGCAGCAAAGCCAAAAGTGCAGCACCAATGCATGCTTGCTGCAAGAGCTTCCGGTTCCCCTCCATGTTTCCTGTGCTCTCCATTGCATTGGGTCTTGAGCCCATTTTGGGAGGGGCTCCGCTCGCCGCTCGCTCGCAGCACAAACAGCCATTCTCTTCTTTCATCATGTGACTGTGTGAAACAAGCCTGCCTGCCCTGCCTAGCCGCTCGCACTGTGATTTGTGAAAGGGACAGATGCAAGCATGGCTAGACGACGGGAAGCGGGTCGATCTGGAACAGGTCCGTGATGTCTTGGAACAAGTCGTCCAGCTGCTGCCACCTCGCCGGCGACGCCGGCTCCGCGTCGGACGGCAACTCCTCGGGGCTTCCCTCGGGGATGGATGGCGCCAGGGACAGCGGCTCGTCGGGGATGTCCGCAAGGAAGTCCAGCGACGGCTCCGGGAAGTCCGCGAGCAGGTCGAAGTCGGTGTACAGAGGAGGGAACTCGCCGCCGAAGCAGTCGGAGAAGGGGCAGCCGAACACGCTGCTGCTGCCGCCGCCGCCGCCGGTCGACTCGTCGGTCTCCGGGGCCGGCGCTGATGGAACTGCTGGTGCCGGCGCTGATGGAACTGATCGGGCCGGCGCTGGATGCTTCTTGACGACCGCGGCCTTGCTGCAGGTGTCGTCGGCGGACGGCGGATGAGCGGAATGACGGAGGTCGGCGACGCCGCAGCCGCGTGGGACTCCTCCTCACCGGAGTCGTAGGATGTGGCGGACGAGGACGCGTTCTTGGACGCCGCCGGTGCCGGCACCGACGAAGGCGGCGGCTGCGGGAGGCGCTCAGCGACCTCGTCGGGGACGGCGACCGGCGCGTCGTCCACCTGCTCGAAGTTGGTGGTGGCGTCGGGGCCACGAAGCTGGATGGCGGCCGAGTCGTACACCTTGGCGGCCTCCTCGGCGGTGTCGAAGGTTCCGAGCCACACCCGCACCCGTCGCCACGGGTCGCGGATCTCCGCCGCGTACTTGCCCCACGGCCGCTTCCGCACGCCACGGAACCGGGGCTCCGCCGAGGCGCCGTCGGACTTCCTCTTCCGCCCGGGGAGGACCAGCCTGGTGGTGGTCGTCCTCACCCCAGCCGCACCCGCCGTCGACGCACCGGCCCTCCCGGTCCCCTCCTCCTTCACCGCCCGCTCGAGGCGGATCTCCTGGACGTACCGCTTGACCCTCCTGCGCGCCGCGGCGGCGGCGTCCTCCTCCGCCTCGTCGCTGGACGAGTCGGTGGCGTCGTAGTCGTCGCAGAAGACCCGCACCGTCCTGGGCCCCGCGACGGCCGCCGCTTTGGTCGCCACCACTTGCTCCACCGTCCGGGAGGTGACGACCTCGACGTGCTCCGTCCGCCTCACCGCCACCAACATCTCCTCCTCCATGGGCCACATCACTCCCTTTGCTCCCCTCGTAAAACCTCTCAAGAACCCAAGGCTCCGGAATGGGATGGGATGGCACAGCCACCCAACCTCCTGCTACGCCAGACCCCCGAAAGAGTAGCTCGCGGCTTTCGGAGGTGGAGACGAGGCGCCGGCCGGGGAGGTGGTGGTGGGACTGGGAGGGGGTGGTGTGTGTGCCTGGCACCGCCTGGCCGCTCTGCGTGATGCGCTCGCTGTCGCTGCTGGTAGGAGTAGGAAGAGACCCCAAGGACTCCGCCCCACTCCACTTTTATAGCATCCGCATTCGGGAAACCCGGATTTTTGTTTAATCGCGCAGGCAGCAGCAAAGCCAAGCCAAAGGTAAGGTGCAGCACCAATGCAATGCATGCTTGCTCCAAAGTGAGGTGAGGTTTTCTCAAAAGAGCACCGCAAAGGCAAAGGACCGACCGTGTGTAGCGTTTGAACCGGAAAGGACCACAGGCATGCAGACCGGTGGTGAGTATGTATAAGGCTGTGGAGCAGCTCCGATCCTGCTCCTGTTCTGTTTTTAACCTGAAACGGTGGTCTGGTCTGTAAGCTGTAACGTTCCAATTCCAAAGCTCTCAGCTTTGAAGGTGCCGAAGGAAGGACTGGTCAACACAGAGCCACTCTTGGCGAGGTCGAAGCCGGACCGGATAAAAGGTGCCAGCCATGGCCTTCTTGTTTGGAGCCTAGCTTGGTGTTTGTTTTGCAAGGGAGATTAGCTAGCTTCAATCAGGCTGTCTGTGTTGTGTGCACTTACATTCTCTGAGGTACTACCCTGCCACTCATATTCTTGGAGAGGCTGGAGAAAAAAAATTCTTAACTTTTGATTTGTTATTAGGATGTCAGTATCTATCTTCTGTTTGGTAACAGTACATCACAAGCTAATATATATAGTCCTAGATAGAATCAACACACTAGACAAGATAGCATCAGTCAAGTTAAAATCTAGTAAGCTCTGACTGTTCACATACAAAAACTGAAAAAGGTTTTTATTTATTACATTTCAGTGATGTTGACCCATAGCTGAAGAAGATGCCCTACAACACTTCATTTTGCTTTACCCGACAACGACTACAATCTCTTGCCTTTGTGTGCATGAGCTTCGCTGAGGTTAGATAGGTGTACTGAAGGTCCTGAGATTTTTCGTGGAGATGTACTGAGGGTCCTGAGATTTTTCCTGGAAAGTCACAGAGATAGGATAAGCCTCTTTGTCTTTGGGCATGTATGCATGCATCTAAGCGCAAGGCAGCAGATCTGCTAATACCGTGATGTGTTCGCCGCTTTCCGTGGCAAAACGCAACGACTTTAGCCGACCCTTTCTTCTTCTCCCGGCCGCAGCACCACCTTACACAACATGTGAGAAGAAAAAAAAAAGCTCGGTTGTCTTGCTCATTGCTCCCGTCACTTTCACCTGATCGATATATACTTATACAAAAGTGTACTAGCTAATAGCTTGTTTCCACTTTGTAGCCGGCCAATTATCAGAAAAAACCAGAACCATATACGTATGATGAGGCGTGAGTGTCAGCTTGTGCGAGACAGAACAGGCCATGGAAAGCAATGGCTATGGCGTCTTTATGTTTGTGGTGCTGTGTGTGTGTGTTTGTGGTTTTAGGATGGAGGGTTACATTACAAGGACCACCACCAAATTGACGCAATTTGCGTGGTCCATGCGATTCAGTACGTAGTATACGAAAGCACGCCCTGTACTGCAGTGCCAGCAGCTGTTGCTGTTGGTGATGATCTTCTCAAGATATTTCGGCTCCTGATTAGTTGTTGTTCAGACATGTTGTTCAGGAGTATCTGAATAGTGTCCATGTACTGAAACTATGTTTACAAGCTCATTCAGATTCATTCGTTTGGTTGGGCAACTAGTCACAATCCGTCACGTGTCTATCAGTGTATGTAAATGTGTCGACCGGCGCACGCAGAAAACTAATTGACTAGGAATAAGGCTGAAACTGACCACCACCACACAAATACTATAGGAGTAGTCAAATGACATGTCCCTCTCCTCTCCTGGAGATTATGACTGGGAATGATGAGGTCGCGTCCTATTTGATGTTATCTCTGCACAAAGTTAAGGAGGGGTTGGTCGATGAGGGATAAGTTTTCTTTCATGGGCATGCCCTGCCTCGTTACATTTTTGGGGTTTCAGAGCTTTGTGTTTGGAAGGCATGATTGGTTTTCGAGTGCATGCTGCGCCACAACTTCTTTGTGCGCCATCGATTGCACACCCTCAGTCCCTCACAGATGCTTACTCCACTCGTATACATTTACTTACTCCTCACATCGAAATGCTGTACTACTGGCAAAAAGAAACAGATTTCTAGTTTATTGAAATCGAAATGACAACAAAAACAAGTATGGAATCAAATGGCGTCAAGAAGATTTAGCACGTGTTTGAAGCACTAGAGTGAGAGACTCCGGCCGGGCTGCGCTCGGAACCTGCTCCACGTTTGAATGAATGGCCGTCCTCGGATTCCGGTTTACAGAAAACAGGGCGGGCAGCTCGATCGATGTCGTTCGTCGTGCGCCACCGGCGGACCCGTGACCGGCCACGACGACCCACGACGCCGCGGCTAGCTGCGGCCGGCGTCGGCGTGGTTCCTCCGGTGAAAAGGCGAGCGCGCGCACGCACGCACGCCAAAGGCGCGGCACAGCACACGTGCGCGGCGCACGGCGGCATCACTTGACTTTGCTCGATCGGTTCCGTGAAACAGACGCTGCTCTGCTGCGCGCGGCGTCGTACTCGTACGCGCACGGCGACACCACGTTCGGCTGTGGCCACTGGCCTGGGCACGGTCGCGGCTCGTTTTTTATTCTCGTCGCCGGCCGGCACCGGCGGGCCCGCATGCAGGCGTGGCATTGCAACGACATGGACAGGAACGGACAGGAGCTGAGCTGCACCGGGGCGTCACCGACCGTACACCCAGCAGTCTCACACTCTGGATCGATCCTCATCATGGGAAACGGAGAGCAGCACACCGACAGTGACACTTCTTCCCTTGTGGGTGTTGGCTGGCTGGCTGCTCAAGTGTCCGGCCGGCCGTCTGGTCCGGTTTGGTTGGAGCACCACTCCACTCCACTCAACTCGACCTCACGGATCTACTAGCTCGGACACCCTTCCTTCCCTGGTTGTTGACACTGCTTTGAACTTTCGAAATTTGATTCGAATTTAGGACGTTTTCGTCAACGCGACCGGGCGACAGAGATTCTAATTCTGCAACTAGAATCCATGTAGTACACCACAGAGTAGAGTATCGTCACGCTTGGCAGCAGGCTGCTGGCTCATATCGTCGTCCGTCCTGCGGTCCAGGGCTACGCGGCCGGGCGGGGAGAAGCCGCCGAGGGGCGCGACAAAACGGCTGCCGATGGAGCCAAGGCAGGGCGGGCAGCGCTGTCCCTGTCGTCGCTCTCTCTTCTCCCGTTGTCTAACCGGCCGGCAAGGCGGGCTCTTGTCCGCGTCGTCGCCGTCCCTCGGCCGCCCCCCGCCGCCCCGCGCTTTGCTTCTTTGTGCCGCATCCGGCAGCCGCAGGCCGTGCGTGAGCCATGCCATGCAGTGCGCGGGGCGCGCCCGTGGTCACCACCAGGCCCTGACGCGCCGTACTGCATTTTTAGCGGCCCTCCGAATGACATGCAAACCAAGCAGTCACCAGTGCTGTTCTACAGACCTGCTTTTGTTGTTCAAATTCGATTTGTGAATGACTGTTCTCCTGCTCTTCCTCGTGACCTCGTCTCTACAGTTGGTTTCTTGTCTGATTTCCAAGGCACTGGGCTCCTCGCCCTACAGTTACAACCAGTAATGATGCATTAGCTACGAGTATCCTGAACAATAGTACAAGTACAGTAATAATCATAGGTGCAACAAGGAAGCGCCAAACACCCCCTTAAACAACTGGACAGTTCGACTCTCAGCGTGCCTCGCGCTCGTGGCAGTGGCGTTGCGTGTTGCCTGCCGTGTGCGGCCGGCCGCCGGCATCCAAAACCAAGCACTAGCCAGGGATAGCTCCAGCGTGCCTAGCGGTGGTTACCGAGAGCGGGACAAGCAAATCCGGCTGCTCATGTTGATGGGGACAAGTGTAACTCATGCATGCCAACGTAGGAGTACTCCTATCGACTAGTAGCCCTACTCTCACCTCACTAGTTAGTTATTTATTATAATATAAATTATAATATAAAGTAAAGTACCCTCGACGCATAGCTTAACAGTGGTCCTCGGCTTGCCCCAGCCTGTTACGATAGGCTGGGCATCAAAGTGGTCAAGCGTGGACGAAAATATCTCGGACGACCTCTAATTGGCTCCGTGCCACTCGTGCACAGTAAAGCTAGTACGAGTATGGTACTCGTATAGGAGGAGTATGATAGAGACCAGGATCGAGCATTAACAAAGGTTCTAGGCCGGGAAAATAAAGGGGACAACTTTCTAGCGACATCAACATCACGCTTCTTTATTCAATCAGACACCACCACCACCAATACTAAACAGGTCCTGAAAGCTGCGATTTTTCAACGCCCAGATGGACCTACTAGTAGTACAGTTTGTCTCTAGCCTTGCACGTACTTGGCTCTGGCTGTACTACAGGCTTGTAGCCGTGCGTCGGCATAAACCTTGATTACCTGACAGATCCTTTTTCTAATTATACCTTGAATGTCTTCCATGTTTCGTTATTTGACTTGACCACCACAAAATAGATGGGGAAATGCAGGAATGAATTCCATGGTAGTGGACAGGACAGGGCAGGGCAGGCCAGGCGGCGGCGTGGTGGCCTGCCTTTATCTGTCGCCGGATCCAAGAGGCCGTGGCCGGACAGGAAAGAGATCACGTCGTGGCGCGTACACATGCCTGACTGGACCCCTCTCACTCATCACCCCTGGCCGTTTTGACTCCGGTGGACGGTGAACAGCACCGCGCAGCCAACAGCACCAGTGGTGGTACGGTTGCATGCACTATTGCAGTGCAGCCAACACGAGGCCTTGCCTGCCATGGCACTCATGTAGCAGCACAGGGAGAGGAGGCCCGACCGGGCGGGTCCGCCGCGGCGTCAGCACCACAGCGCGCCATGGTTTAGCTTGTTCCGCACTCAAAGCCGCCCCGAGCACGGACTGGCACGGCCCCGGACCGGGGCAGCGTACGGCGCACGTGCCGGCGCCCGCCCGCCCAACTAGGAAACAGTGGTCGGGACACCCACCACGGTCCGGCCGCCCCGGGGCCGCGACGGCGACGCCGCTTGACCACTCGCTCAGTCGGTCGGCCGCCCTCCACTTCTAGGGCGGCGTCTGCCGTCCAGCTCCGCTCACAGGTCCCAGCCAGCCAAGAAGGCGTCACGACATGACACGACACGAGTGTGAAAACGAAACGGCTGCTGCGCGATGGCCGACGGAGGTGAATGCACGACGTGGCGTGGGCGGGGTCGCGCCGCGCCGCCCGTGCGCCGCGTCGCGTCGCGTCGCTGGCTTGGCACGCCACGGCGACCGGCCGCTGCTGACGGTGATGGCTGACGCTGAGGAATCTGGCAGCTGCAACAGTGCAAGTGTGCAGCGCGCTGGCCATGCTTCCTTCTCCGTCGCCTCTGCGCTGACTGACACGACAAGCAGCACAGGCATGCCGCCGGGGCTGGCATTGGGAGGCACACTCGCTTCGCTCGCATCGCAAGGAAGAGAGGACAATGGCGCAGGCATTCAGGCCTACTAGTAGCACTGTAGCAGTAGGCTGCTATGCCAGGGCAGACGACGCGACCAACGGGGGAGAGACACGAGGGCCTGCTGGCACCCATGGAGGGGACGTGAACGTGACACACAGGTCTTCCTTTCTTCCACGAGATCACCCACGGCATCACCAAAATCTCAATCTCAGCGCCAGTGTCCGTCGTGGAGTACACTCCCTGCCACACGTTTGCCACAGTGTGCTACGAGTACTCGTACTCCCCCCACTAGCCTAGGAGGGTCCAAGGAGATCTTCGCCGGAGCTGGCCAAACCAGTGACGCGGGCCGCCACAGTGGCCCGGACCGCTTGTTTCCTATACACGCGACTGGCAATACGTCCCTGCCCGCTCCCATCCGCCAAACGTTTGTTTCGTAAAGTTCTCTTTTCGATGGGTCGCGCGCGGGGCGTCGGCGACGTCGCCGTCCGCGCCGCTCCCATCCGCTCCGGTGGCGAGAAAAAGACAAGGGAGTATATATTCCGACCAAACCGGCTGCTCTGGTCCATGGCAAAGGCTGCAGCACAGCACGGCACGGCGACGTCGTCCTTGGTGCTGCTGCGGACCTGCCTCTGCGCCGCGCAGGCACCAGCCACAGTCACAAGCAGGCGATCAACAAGATGCCCAAACCAAAGGCGGTGTCCATGCATGACCGGGATGGACGGCCACCGAAGAGCCGGCGTCACCGTGGTGGCCGGGCCCGTCGTGGGAGGGCTGGCCCTGGCCGGCCGGAGGTGCTGGACAGAAAGGGACGACGACAACGAAAAGAGGAAGGGGGGACAAGAGAATTCCCCATCTCCTTCCTAAAAGGCGAGCGAGCACCGCACCGCTCGCCGGCCTCGATCACGTCCCGGCCGTCGGCGTCCTCCCATGCCATTCCAAAAGCCTTTGCTTCATTCCCATTCCAAAAGTAAGGAGGCACGGCAATGTCGACACCGTCGTCTTTCCATGTATCCTTCCTGCTTCCCGTGCAAATGCAGACACTGCCGACGTGGCAGCCGGTGTCGTTTGCACGACCAAATCTTTGTTTGGTAAGTGGAGTTCCTATGTTATGTTTGTCTTCCATGCTCCCTTTTGAATTTTGAACCGGACGGAGTGCATTCATCCTTGCACGCTTACGTAGGAGCAGAGTACAAACGTCGTGCAAGCAAAAGTGGTCAAAAGAGGGAAAGAAATCAAAAGACGGTGATGTGGTTGGGAAAACGAATATGCTAATTACTCATAGCTTCATTAATTCTCGCCGATTACTGATAACTCGGTACCCCGGACAAGGGCTCATTACTTCTTCCTCCTTGCCGGGGTGGTGGTGCCCGGCGTACATGGCAGGCAACGGCGGCGTGCCGAGCCGGGCACTTCTTTATCACTTCTTCTTACGCTAAAAGAATACAACTAGGAACCAAATAAAAACAACACGAACGAACGGAAACAAAATTGGCCGGACTAGGCGAATCCGGTAGAGAGCAGGTGAGAGGGAAGGAGGGAGCGCTAGACGACGGGAAGCGGGTCGATCTGGAACAGGTCGGTGATGTCTTGAAAGAAGTCGTCCAGCTGCTGCCACCTCGCCGGCGACGCCGGCTCCGCGTCGGAAGGCAACTCCTCGAGGCTTCCCTCGGGGATCGATGGCGCCAGGGACAGCGGCTCGTCAGGGGATGTCCGCCAAGAAGTCCAGCGACGGCTCTGGGAAGTCCACGAGGAGGTCGAAGTCGGTGTACAGAGGTGGGAACTCGCCGCCGAAGCAGTCGTCGGTGGAGGAGAAGGGGCGGCCGAACACGCTGCTGCTGCCGCCGCCGATCGACTCGTCGGTCTCCGGGGCCGGCGCTGATGGAATTGGTGGTGCCGGCGCCGGATGCTTCTTGACGACCGCCTTGCTGCAGGTGTCGTCAGCGACGACGGAGGACGGGAATGAGCGGAGCACGGAGGTCGGGGACGCCGCAGCCGTGTGGGACTCCTCGCCGGAGTCGTAGGATGTGGCGGACGAGGACGCGTTCTTGGACGCCGCCGGTGCCGGCACGGACGGCGGCGGCTGCGGGAGGTGCTCGGCGACCTCGTCGGGGACGAGGACCGGCGCGTCGTCCACCTGCTCGAAGTTGGTGGTGGCGTCCGGGCCACGAAGCTGGATGGCGGCCGAGTCGTACACCTTGGCGGCCTCCTCGGCCGTGTCGAAGGTTCCAAGCCACACCCGCACCCGTCGCCACGGGTCGCGGATCTCCGCCGCGTACTTACCCCACGGCCTCTTACGCACACCGCGGAACCGGGGCTCTGCCGTGGCGCCGTCGGACTTCCTCTTCCGCCCGGGAAGGACCAGCCTCCTCTCCCCAGCCGCGCCCGCCGTCGCGACAGCCGCCGAGGACGCACCGGCCCTCCCGGTCCCAGCGGGGACCTCCTCCTTCACCGCCCGCTCGAGACGGATCTCCTGAACGTAGCGCTTGACCCTCCTCCGCGCGGAGACGTCCTCCTCCTCCGCCTCGTCGCTAGACGAGTCGGTGGCGTCGTAGTCGTCGCAGAAGACCCGCACCGTCCTGGGCCCCGCGATGGTAGAGACACCCGCCGCTTTGGTCGCCACGACTTCCTCCACCGTCCGGGAGGTGACGACCTCGACGTGCTCCGTCCGCCTCACCGCCACGAACATCTCCTCCTCCATGGGCCACATCACTCCGCTCGCATTTGACTTCGCCAGCAACCTTTGCTCCCCTCCTAAAACCTCTCAAGAACCCTCTTCCAAAGCCTTCCAAGGCTCCAGAATGGGATGGCTCGGCCACCCAACCACCTCCTACGCCACCGGAAACCCCGAAAGCTCCGGCGGACTGGCTCGCAGGTTCGGAGGTGGAGACGAGGCGCCGGCCGGGGAGGTGGTGGTGGGGTGGGGGTGGTGTGTGGGTGTCTGGCACCGCCTGGCCGCTCTGCGTGCGTGCTTGATATGCTCGCTGTCGTTGTTTGTTGTTGTTGCTGCAGCGGGTAGGAGTAGGAAGAGACCCCAAGGACTCCGCCCCACTTTTATAGCATCCGCGAGCCCAATTCGGGAAACCCGGATTTTTGTTTAATCCTCCAATTTTTTTTTCCTTCGCTTTCCTGCGTGGCTTTTCCTACTACTCCGGCCCTTTCTCGCAAAATTTCTCCAAAAAAGGATGTTATTTCGAAATTCAAAAGTGTAGCTGCTGAAAAATGGCGAAAAGTGAATGGCCTCTCGCGTGGCTTTGCTGGCCGCCGGCCTGCCAGTTTTACCGCAGGCAGTAAAACAGATCGGCGTACTACTGCTCGTAACCACCTGGCCCCGTACATTTTACTTTCCCGCCCACACAGGCCGGACGCACAGGTAGGAATTCCCACAGGCAAGGGCAGGCAGTAATTCATTCCCCTGCGTAGGGTCCACATGTAAATGACAGCAGAGCTGGGGTATCCAACGGTACCGGGGCCGTATCCGAGACCGGGGACCCACCTGCAAGCGGCGCGGAGATTCTAGCGGCCGACGGGTGGGAGCGCTCCAGCCCGCCGCATCCCGCGTGCGGCCACTAGATGCGCGCCGCGTGTGAGGAGGACCCACGTGTCAGCGAGGGTCACGTGAGCCCAGGACTAGACCGCGGGTGGGGTTAAACTGTGGTCAAATCTTCGGGGGTGGGGAAAGGCCGCGCCGCGTGCAGGTGCAACGACGGGGTTCTCTTTTTTTTTTTTTTCACCATCCACTACCAATCCTGTCCAGTCAGGGACGTGCAGTAATTTCAGGGATTCACGAGGAATGGTGATGTCACGCGTGGTTATTTTCCGTTGGAGATTTTTCTGCTGATGAACTGTTAAGCTGATCGTAATCTTTTCAGTTGGGTCCCCTCTAGTCTCGCTCGGTCTCGAACTATCAAGCCGCTGCTTGCGTGCCAAGGCAAAGGAGCCCCTACCCACCTACCCCGGGCTGTGATTTTTTCCCCTCCTAGTTTTGAATTTCCAAAATGGTGGTTTTTCTTTTTTGCTATTAAACACTTGTTTTTCTTTTGCAAGATTAGCAAACTGTGTGCATAAATAAAATCTGGGAGAGGATCTCATAATTAAAGGCTTTGATTTTTCTCAGATCTTGGAGATACACAGATGCTACTGTCATTAATACACTTGTCACATATACCCAAGTAGAAACTGGCCTTCGCTGGCATGACAGCTGAATCGTACTGGAGCTACGATGAGTGAATAGTTTTTCATTTACAGCTTAGCACTATTGTGCAACCGGAAAATACAAAATAATTTATGGTTCATTATTTTGTTTACAAACTCGCTCATTTATGAACACGAGCCGAAGAGAGCTCGGAAACGGAAAACCATGCCGACTAACGCGCTTTCTTGGCTTTTTCATTTGAATTTTGAAATGGGAAAGGACTATAGGTAACCTAGTAGTTAAAAGAAATGTGTAAATGTTCTTGACGATTGTGTTCGATTCTATTTTGTGTGGACATGAAAATCGTACCCTCAAAGCAACAACATGTTGATATGGCAATCGAACCAAAACTAAAGCACCACGTTCACAACCAAGTAGGCAAATAAATTGCATAATCGAATTTCAAATCTAAAATGATTCAGTGCTTAAATGAACCTGTGCAAAATGCAAGAGAATCAAGGTAAGTAGTAATTAAGACAACTATGAAAAAAAGTGAGCAAGTAACAAGGGAAAAACAACTCAATGTTCAGATTTAACTTTGTCGCTTGCTTCACGATGAATTAGATGAAGTAGCCGGAAAATTGTCATATGGAAAGAATCTATGATTTTTGTGAAAGGGTGATGAAGTTGGGCTAGATAAAATATTTTTCACGATGAATAATGTAATAAGTTATGGAATGTGAAAATTTCCAAACATGTTTAGCACCACAATATTTCATATTTCATAGTACGCAAATAATGAAAACAAACTCACCAAAAAAACATATTTGTTTTGCCACATGCTCCCCTTATCACATTTTTTGCACAATGTTGTGCAATCATGCCCTTCCTCATTCTCAAGAAACACACATAAGCAATTATGTTAATGCTAAAAGAAAAATCATTCATGAAAGTCATTGATTTTCAAAGTTTTTTTTTTGAAAAAAAAAAAAAAGGGAACTATGGATTGTGATGATGTTTCTATTGGTATGATGTGATTCATTAGGTTTGTGAATACATACTTATTTTCAAAGTTTGAGTCGTTTTGGTTTGCGACTAATTTTGCAAAGTAAAAAGGATTAGTAATACGTTTTCATACATAGGATACTAGGTGTGAGCATACAGAATTATTGTTAAGGAAAATGTATGGAAGTTTTTGTTTGACATATTTGGATTAATAAAGTAATTTTCCAAAGTAAAAAGGTAGGTTGATTATTAATATCATTTCATACATAGTATACTAGCTGTGTGCATATGGAATTATTGTTAGGAAATGTATGGAAACTTTTGTTCGACTGGATTATAGAACTAATTCTGAAAGGAAAAAAGGTAGGTTGATTAGTAATACTACTTCATACATAGGATACTACAACATTTAGTTGGCACGGTGAATTACAATTCACGCCAACCATTGGCACCTGGTTTGTGGTTGTGTTAGATTGACGTAACAGGTTTGGTGTGTATGCGAAATTATTGTTAAGGAATCTGGATGACAACTTTCGTTTGAAGGTTTGGTTTTATGGGTTATTTTTGCAAATAGAAAACGGTTGGCTGATTAGAAACACGTTTCATAGCATTGGATACTGCGACATTTGGTTGGCACAATTAATGTCATGCGGTCAATTGGAGGAGCCAGCTATATCATCACATGTACTTTGTTTTGTTGGTTAGTTTTCCCGTTGTCGAGTAGACTCATTTGTTGGATCCACCTATTTGAACGAGATAGGCATGATTCTAAAGAGATTAAGTGCAAAAATGCAAGTCCTTTGCAAATCAGCTATTCCATGAGTCCATGACTTGAAAAACAACTATGTTTAATTATTAAATAAAATAAGAGAAACACTACAATTTTTATGGATTTTTTGGTGTCTTGATAATTATTGTGTTGTGGTAAGGCATGGTCGGTTTGCTTGGTTGCGGTTAATTGTTGTTTAGGAAATTAAATGTAAAAATTTGATCGCCCTAAGCTTGTTTCCCGTGTTGATTTGCAATGGTAGAACAATAGACCAATTGTTAGGTACACGCTTTTGGTATCTTGGATTATGCGGAAGAGCATTGATATGCTAAACGACGCTAGGCTTGGTGCAACCGACTGCATTGCTATCTGTAAATTTATTTTGTTGTGTTTTTGTCTTCACTAAGTAGATCCACGTCTTGAATCCATCCAAGCAATACAGCTAGTTAAGTCGCATCTCTTGAACTGGCACCCCAGTCATGGAGAGAACTGCCAGTTTGGTATTGTATGCAAAATGTTAGATCACATCTCCGTTTGTTTGTGCACTTGCTATTGATATAACATGGTCTAAATATGATGGCAATGAGGTGTACTAATATGCCACCAACAAGGAACCATTAGATAAAAGTGTGGAGGATAGGTTGGAATCGAGGGATAAATTTTGATTCAAGAGTTGTAGACAATGAACATTGTCGTGGTGAGTAACAAGTTGTTCAAGATGTCTATAACATTGATGCCCTAGTCATATACAATGTTCTCTCTTTAGTCCTTAGGCTATATACATTCTGCACTATGGTCCACTACCTGTGAGTTAGTATGATGAGTACACATTGCTTGGTTGGAAGCTGACGCATTGCCAAGTTAAAATTGTTCCAATGGGTTTCTTTTTGCCTTCATCAGGTAGAACCATGGCTTGAACCCATCCCGGCAATGCAACTAGTTTCTTGGATTGCCACCCCAACCATGAAGACTGTATCGGTATGATATTGTTTCAGTTTAGTAGATTTCTTAACCGTAATTGTTTTTGTGCTTCACATTGTTGTAACATGCATCGAAATCTCATGGCAACACACTCCTACTCTTGATTGACATCTCTAGGATTGTGAAGCTGGAAAAAATAAAATACTAGAAGAAACCAATATATTCGTCATGGCCTAGAGGATCTTAGTGAGGTAGGCCAAACAAAGAAGCAGAGCATGGGTGAGGATCGGGCATTCAACGGTGACAAGGTTTTTGTGGCACAAGCATGATTGCATTACTACTTTATCAGGTACTCCCTACATGGGCAGCATACATGCATGCACGCACATGAGAGGCGCACAGCTGCTCACGTGTCCACACCAGCTCGCCCTTTGCCATTTCAAAGGCCGGCCGGCCGGCCAACTCCCGTCGCTGTCGACGCCTCCACGGCGCCGGTGCGGCGGCGTGCGACTGACGGAGGAGACCAACACGCGCGGCGTCGTCAGGGGAGGGATCGATCATCCATCGTTGCCAGATTCGTGCTGTGCTGTGTCTGTCGTCCGTGTTGCTGTTGTTACTCTACTGACCAACGAACCAGCCCGAGGTAAAACACGCGGCGCGGTAAATTAAAAAAAAACTAACCCCATGTGGATCGGAGACACGACACGGCTCACTATTCCCCACGTAAAAATTAACTCCCAGTGGCGGGGACGAACGACGGACCCGGCCTCGCGACGCGGGCCGACCGGCCGGCTGGCGCGCGCGGTAAATATCTCGCATCGCTGCGTGCCAGCGTCCGTGTCCCGACCACGGGCGTGCGCTGTGCGTGGTGGTGTGCCGCTCGGCTGCTGCTGCCTGCCTGCCATGGCATCCTTTTTCTTTTCTACCGCTGGGCACGGCACAGCTGTTGGTGACTCACGCCTCTCGCTCGTCGCCGAGTTTTTACTTGGCCGCCCACGTTACCAGCCTGCTGTAACAAACACACGCAGGCAGCTGCAGCAGTACGGGTACGGCCGGCAGCCGTGTCGATCTGATTGCTTTTACTGTGGCCTGCCTGTACCAAGGTCGGGGTAAATTTCGGCACGGCGCCATTCCCATCCCATCCCATCTGACGTGTACGAAACACCCGTATGTGAAGTTTCCTGCCCCCCACCCCACCATTGATTTTGTTCTTGTTTTTTTACCCGTGCCGGTCCTCAGCTGGTTCGTTCTTTTCTGGTTCACCACCGATTTCCTCAAAGGGCGCGCTCGTCTCTGCTCCTACAGTTCTCTGCATCGGTGAACGATACTGGAAGTGACCCTTTTTCAAAGCAAAACAATGTTTAGTTGCAGTACTACTGTACTCCACTTGTTTGTATAAAAAACGAGCTCGTTTAACGGAATTCATTCGTTTTAAAGCACACGTCAAAATCACGACGAAGAGCACAAAGCTTCTGTCGAGTTTTCTCCTCTTGTTTGTTAAAACGTTTTTACAAAATATTGACTGTCAATGTTTAGTAATCTCCTATGTCGACACAAAGTTCCTACTAGAAGGTTTATGATAACACTTGCTCTAAAACTAGTAGTCAGTACCTGATTTGGGCGCATGTAAATTTTATGTTTAAAAACTAGATATCATAATCTAAAGGATATGGACAATATCAATATACTCTCTCTTGCCTTAAACAAAAATCTTAACATTTTACCCTCAATTTTAGTTAGTCTAGTGTACCAATAATTTCATACTAAAAGGTGTTTGGTTCGGGCCACAGCTCTAAATCTAAGTGTGGCCGCCACGGGCATCCATGCATTTTATGTTTAAAAACTAGGTTGATGACCCAAAGTGTTGACAGAATACACATTCAGTAGTTCATTTTCTCAAAAAGGTTCACATTTATTTCTTCACTTAAATGTTAGGCGACCAATGAGCCAAAAATTTATCACTCTCCATTGTGAGTGCCCTGAGTCACGCTGAGAAAATCGTCTCTTTGCACCCGGCCTGATGGAGCGTTAGAAACACATAATCACATCATTGGCGCCTTGAGCTTCGCATGAGCTCCATTCGAGTGCTAGCTAGGTCTGCTAACGATAGTAGTACCGTGTTTAGAGTGTTTACAGTGCTTGAGTTGATACTCCCTCCATGCCAAATTATATGTCATTCTAAAAATCTTAGAGAGGCAAAACATAAAGTTTGGCTAAATTTATATGATAAGATAATTAATTTTTAGGATGTCAATTAAACATCATTGAATTCATTGTTAATCATATTTTTCATAGTATACATATTTGATGTTAGAAATCTTTGTAGGTTTTTTTTTATATAATTTGGGCAAAATTTGACATTATTTTACTCTCCAAAATTCTTGAAACAATTTACAATTTGGAATGGAGGGAGTTTGTAAATGGAACTCGATCGGACCTAGTTTCATGTGGAGTTGTGGAAGGTGCTATTGAAGAAGATGGGGACCACGCCGAGGCGGAGCACCGACGAGGTCTCCTTCGACGAACTTCAGTCGCTGCCTTGATCGATCCCTTTTTCCGCGGCGTGCTTTTGAGCCGGGCGGATCGGCAGTAACAAGGCCGCGCGCGCGCGCGCAAAATTGGTTATCCATGTAATCGTTAAATTTGGATCTAGTAGTTTAGGGATTTCTTCGTTTTTTACGCAACCGGCGGCGGCCGGATATACCTCCCTCGGTTGTCGTTATACCTCGTTGTCGTTAATTAGGCCACGGCCGGCCGGCTGCGGAAACGAACAAGAGGATCGGCCGCGGCAGTGCACCTCGCGGAGCATCGTGTTCATCGATCCATCCAGCCGACTTGCTCCGACAGCGACCGCCGAGAGTCGATCGGCCGGAGACCCGTCCGCGTCAACGGAAAATGCTTGCTTGCCCGCACTAGAGAGAGCAGGCCCGCAGCACTTGCCCGTGTCCGGCACGGCGTCGTACTAAGCTAGCTCGATCGATCGCGTATGTATACATATGCAAGGATACAACGTATATATGTCGGCACACGCTGTGCAGCAATCGCCGCGGTGTACGCAGCGTAGCCTACAAGAGGAAGAGGCTACGTAATAATATGCCGATGTTTCAGCCGTCGTCGATGGGTCCGGGCAGCGTGTGCAAAGAGACAGGCAGGGCACGGGGACACGTACGCACGCACATGTCACACCCTCAGTTCGTCGCCAGTCACCACGCATATCCCTTTGCCGCGCGCTGGTGAGAGACAGAGACCGGGCGGGTAGTGGATCGGTGGGAGCGGCCGGCGAGCTCGACAAAGCGGGGTGGTGACCGCGGAACACGGCGGCCGTCAGGGGCGCCGGGACGCTTTTATTTATCTCTTGTCTATTCGCCCGATGAAGACGCAAGCAGAAGCAGCTGCAGCATATAGACGGAGGCGGGCGCGGCAGGCGCCAACTTGCACGACGGCCGCCGTGCGCGTCTCCGCGTTGGAGCTCTGGCAAAATGGCAACAGTCGTCTGAGTGTAAGCAGCAGCAGTGGCCGGCAGCGCGCGCATCATGCGTCGTGTTGGCATAGGCATAGGATGATCCTTCCTCGTATCGTATCACTGGCTAATAATCAATGTCAAAACAAATAAAGTCAATTTACAGCAAGGCTAATAATACAGTTCGTTGTTGGTTGCATGTAAACTTACATCCAATTTACTATCAGCCAACTTATATATATAGTACTAGTCTCCTTGTTTTTTAGCTCTTTTTCTTTTAGAACAAGTTAGCTGTTGTAAACTACACATCAGTTGTTTCTCTCTCTCACCTCAGTATGTTGCTAATTAATCTCTTATTATGCTTGCTCAAAGAGCCGGAGAGCGGTCTAGCAAATAAACCTATATAATACCCTCTTGACACTCGTACGTGGGCTCCGGAGAGACCTAGCTAGCTCCAGGCGTGCGTGCCACTGCCATGAACAATAATCCTAGCTAAGTAACTAGTGGAGCATCAATAGTAGTGTAGGTAGCTTAGAGGCGGCATTAGCGACAAGGTCAATGGGTCACCGCCCCCTAGAAGTTCCCTTCCAGCTACAACTAGCTGCGTCCCCGTCCCCTCGCATTCGTTCCTTTGTTCGCCAGCGGGCGCTTTATTTTGTTTGTTACTTAAATCGATTTATACTAAACTTTATGTTGCTCCTGCTGCATTGTTAACATCAGCTACTATATACTAAGTGCATATAGTATGCACGTAGCTATATATATAGGATCTTTTCACCCTTCAACTACCTATTTAGCTACGTACGTAGCTCCAGCACCGTGCGTGCGTCGTGTCGTTGTGCGTTGCACACTACACACACTTGCACCACCACCACCGGCCTGACCCGTAATCTGTCTTTATGTGTGCTCCGGCGGTCTGGCCCTGCCTACGTATAAACGTATTCCCCTTGCTTCTTGTCTCTGTCTTGCCGTCTACACCAGCTTGCAATATTGGTCCTCTGCTTCAGTTTGGCCTTTGCTCAATGCTCATACAGTATCTGGCCGCCGTACGTGTGAGCCCCGTGACCATGCTTAATTAACCAGCTATCTAGTCTAGTACAAATATCTTAGCTAGCTAGCCAGTTAACATACCACGCCCTCGTCCGTACATCGCCCCCTTTCAAATAAAGTCCGATCCTTTCAAATAGAGTCCGTTCAATTTCAAATTCAAACACACTGCATAGAGATCAGCAGTGCGCTGAGTGAATAAGTGAGAAAAAAGATGTGTGTCGTCAAAACTGCCGACTACTCCTTCTGGTTTGATAAAATGCCGACTACTCATGGTTTGATTGATAAAAGAGGTCGTTTTTAACACAATGACACGGTTTTCAAGCCATAACTTTGACTTTTTATTTTTCTATAAATAATTGAGAAATGATATATGCTAGTTTTATGTATGTATATTTTTCAAAACAAATTTTATTCATTTTTTACATTTCTAAACTTCGGCAACTTAAATTTATTCATGATTTATATATACCTAATGTTTAACTCAAACCTTTGTCCAAAACACTTCTTTTACCCCACCTGGAGGGAGTAATTACATATTCCTTTTCGACATGTACACAGCTTCGTTTAGCTTTAGCTCTACACTATACACGTGGGGGGCGACTATAACAATAGATTTAAAATGACGTACATACCCTTATAAATTAATTCCTATAAACATGAACATTTATACTCGAAACACACACACACGTTATAACCATTTATACTAGAATATTCTCCATAGAGGATGGATTATGTCCTAGTCGTCTCTAAATCGAACACAAAAAAAAAAAAAAGGATCAATCTATCTCTTTCCCTCGAAGGCAAAGCAATTTCATCCTCGAAGGCAAAGCACACATATATGCTCTAGGTCGAACCAGTATAGATCGTGTGCTTTTTTTAATAACATTTCATCCTCTTTGAGATTATCTATGAGAAGCAGTGTTTTGGAAAGCGGAACACTCTTCTCAATCGGTCCCTTCTCTTATTTATACATTCAAGTTGGGTGCTTTCAAACATTGCATTGGCCAGCTAGTCTACAAGGAAAGAAATAAAGTGCACAGAACCATATGCATGGATGCATATATGTTTTATTTATACTCTCAATAAACGTTCTCTTGTTGGTTTCTCCCATGCATCGATCTTTTCTAGTGTCATGTGGATCAATGCCTGCCGGTGCCGGGCCACACCATACGGCACCTAGAGCCATGTAAAGTCGTCTGAATGTCTGATTCGCAGTGCCAGTATGTATACTCCGTGGTAACGAGCAACTGATGAGCCCACAAGAGCCAATCTTCTTCACCCCACACCAATAGCTAGCATGCAACAACAAGTGCAGTAGCACTACACTAGCGCGCACAAGAGCATTCTTGGGATGGATGTACCGTCAGATTAATCTTTTTTACTGTCGACGTCGTACGTCCTTGGCATGGGAATGCACAAACCCATTTAAGGCGCACATGATGCAGGACAACTACAGTGGTTAGAGTTGGACGACTCAACTTGGCCTCCTGCTGCTCATTTTCTCGAGTTATAAACAAAGTGTCACGGAATGAAGCACGATCTCCTCCATTAATTTGACTGCAGATGGAGCCTGGCTCAGGCTCGTCGAGCCATGAGCTTTATTTCTACAGCAACTGCAACTATATAACTCTTTGGTGGGCTTAAAGCCTCTTCGGTTTTACCTGCGTTAATAACACTGTGTTCAGAGTGTTCATGTGAACTGATCTCCTTTCCGGCCCTCAACTGAATTACAAGCTTTTTCACCTGATACTGTAGCAGTACGTGAGTTGAAGCCGTCTTGAGCGCTTTCTAAGAGGGCCTAATTAAACTATAGGCCATTTGTTTTGACCTCCAACTTTTTTTTTTTTTTTTTTTTTAACTTTGCATGTTTGTCATTGTTTTTAGTTTTCGAATTGCACTAACCATACTCTCTTACATGTTTAGATACACAACTCACAAAGACATTTTAAAACTTCCAAATGCACAAACATATATATTTTTGTTACTAGTACTTGGGTGCATTAAAATACATACAAGCAGTTCGTACTTTGATTCAAAATTAATAGTGCCATGGCAGATTAATACTGTTGTACGTACGTACTCGCTTTGACTCAAAACTAATCAAAACTGTGAGAGGAAATTTGACAAGAAGGAGATGAATGCAAATACAATCATGCATGCATATGCATGGGGGGCATGCACACAGTGGAACAACAGGCATGCCAAGCTTAAACTAGCATATCCTAAGCGAAAAGAAATGAGCTCGCGGTCGTACGGCCGGCGACCAGATTCATTCGGACACTTCCCTTTCCTTCCGACAAAACAATTAGGCGTCGCGGTGTCCGTACTATATTGTTTTTTGTTTTCTGTTTCCTACTCCTTGTGCATAAACAAGGTTATGTCACATACCTATGTGTGTGCCCTAGCTAATTACGGCCGCTGCCGTTTCGTGCGACATCATTTTTGCGTGCGTGGCTTTTATTACATACTCTTACTTATCAATGCATGGTCATTGTTCGAAATGGTACGCGTGCTTCTTCACGTAGTACTACACATGCATATGTGCGCCTAGCACCCAATAGTACTAGTTTTAGCTGCATTTCGACCCGTAATTCTACCTATAATAATGCTAGTTAAGTAAGGCTCACTACTCCCAGTAGTTTTAATCCCAGCCGTTA
The DNA here is from genome assembly GCA_015847255.1 of Hyparrhenia diplandra. NCBI lineage: Eukaryota > Viridiplantae > Streptophyta > Magnoliopsida > Poales > Poaceae > Hyparrhenia > Hyparrhenia diplandra. The sequence continues at coordinate 97,440 of JADLZK010012624.1, read as the reverse complement.
CCTAAACAAATAATATTTTTCAAGAACATGAAAAATAACAAATCCCATAATTCAATAGGTCATAAAAATAAAACACCATTATCTTGAGATTTATTGTTTGCACCACATGTGCAACATATGGAAATATCAATCTTAAGACACACTCCCACTCAAACTCCTTGAATGCATTGAAAAGTAGATGTTACATATGGTCCTGTACAACCATTGTTTGGGTGTTTTGTAGTTCGGATTAATACTAGATTGATGCATGTACACCACACACCATGCAGTGAATGAATTTAATAAACATTCTTACATTCGTGATCAAACGTAGTACGCCGGCGTCCGGTGTCGTCGTCGTGCGGCAGCATGCAAAATCCAGCTGCAGCAACAATGAAGAAGTCGTCTTGTCGTGATGAACTACGTACGTAGTATAGCCGTGGTGTCCGGCCGGCCATGCATGCATCGGCATCTGGGCTGTCATACGCACGGCACGGCCAGGCGAGAGTAAAGTGAATGGCACGGTACATACTCACCGGCCGGCCGATCCGTTCAGATTCTCTCGTCGTCCTGTCCTCGGACTCCTCGCCCATGCATTCATGGCTGTACTCGACTCCACGTTTAAATTCCCTCTCGCTGCCGATTTGCTTCTACGAGCACTCGGCTGACGGAGTACAGTACGCCAGGACGCGTATGTGTACGGTGGGCTGCCACTGCCTGCCTGTAAAGATTTGGAGTGGATTCGATCGCCCTCGATCTATCCCGGGCAGCAGATATCAATGGAGTGGGGAAGCACAGATCGAATCTGTAGGCTAGGCGCTATTGGCCTCCAGCATCGCCGTCATCAACAATGAAGAACATTCGGCGATGCGTATCGTATCTCGATCAGATTATTCTCAGCTGCTCGCCGGCCGGCCGGCCGGCCTCGTCGTGAGCTCGATCCTACCGATTTGTACGCACTGGCAACGATTCTTAACAATGAAGAACATGCATGCGGGCGCTATATGTCAGTGGCCGTGGACCTCACCGGCCGGTCGGTCGGTTGACTCCCCGGCGGCTGACCGCCGGGCCCCGCGACCGCGACCTTGTTCCCCGGATAACCGGAACCTTTCTCTCCCCACTGTGCCAGCCACCATGCGATTATTAATGCCCGTTCCAAGGCCGGAGAGCACACGGCGCGGGTCGCCGGCATTGCCGCCGCGCCGGCGCGCGCACGTGGAGTACGTGCCCGCGGTTGGCGGGCTTGTGTCTGACTGGTGAATTGCGGCGCCCTGTTTTCCTGCAGCCTGGCCAGTGGCCACTGCAATTTTGCCGCCGGTTCGCCGTGGCGCACGCAGCACATGTTTGCGTGTCCTCCATCACTTTGCACTGCTCATAGGTCGATCACAAGCTAGTACAGCATACTGCAAATCATGAACGCTCAATCATACACGAAACTCAGCAAGATGGTCGACTATACGGCAACAATGCAAGTTCCCTTTTTGTTCTCAGCAGACTGAATGAGTTATAATGCAGAAAACACACCCTCTAGCTGTTGTGCGTCGTCGCATATGCAGGTCATCCACCATGAATACCAATGAACCAACAAATGTGCGACACCTACGAAAATATCCCATCATATGCTCATAATTGCCTTTTTAATCCCCTTTTTTCATTCCTTCTCATGTGACGCGAGGAACGGGAAAGCACGCAACAAACAAAGGGCATCTTCCAGGATACATGCATGCAAACAACTAAACCCTTCTATATATTAGTCAGCTTGTGACACAAAAACATTATCATCCATTTTTTCTTTGCGTTTTGGGGCGATGGGCGCCCGCCGTACCAAAAGCACTGAGAGACAGGCAGGCCATGAAGGAGGGACGCACATGTTTGCCGGACACTGACTGCATCCATCACATCCACCACAGGCAGCAGCAGTGGGATACCAAGCTTAGTGGGGGCGACGCGGCACGGCTGTTTGTTTGGCGCCTGCTCTTGTCCGTATCCACCTCCAAAATCCTCCAGCTTCAGATTACCCATGATCCCATCTCTTTTGCGTCGTCCTACCTGCCGGTGATTAGTACTGTACTTACGTAGTACTACTAATCTGCAATCTGGATTCTGAAGTTATGAAATTCACTGTTGATTAAAGGTGCAGGTGACTGCTGAATGCAATTCCATTGGTTGATTTCAAACCAAACCAAGAAAAAGGTACGTACGTACTCTTATCGTCCTGCTGTATTACCACATTAATTTCACCGAAATCTTCCAGATTAAAGCCATCATCTCTTGCGTCGTCCTGCTCCATGCCGTCCTGCTATCTTGCCTGTGCGCAGGGTTATGAAATTCAATTCACTGTTCATTAAAGGTGCAGGTGCAGCTGACTGCTGAATGCACATTGGTTGATCCAAAGGAGAAAGAAAAGGTTCTCTTATCGGCCTGTAATAGCGTATTAGTTTGTCCTTAAAGCCTGACTATTAGTTCAAACCCCCTGCTGATACTCCTTCAGAAAGAATGAAAAAGTTGTGTACCACAACCACAAGATTGCAGAGTGTTATGAAACATTTAATGTGGGTGAATCTCATGATTCGTACAACACGAATCTCAAAGCAAGGAGGAGGAAGATATTCTCTACACTATAGCAAAATCTGGAGAATTTTTTTTTTTCAGTGTACCCATCCTTATTGAGGCCGGGTATCACCACCCCTATAAATAGAGTGTCCCTTTCACCGTGTAAATTATCACTATCAGCAGTAAGAATGGAAATGATTAATATAGTGAAGTCCCCCCTCCATCTCTTTGTTCCTAAGTTCCTCTCTCGTGTCAATGTGAATTCCTCTCCCATGTGAGTGTGAGTGCTGGTGTGTTTAACACGGAACGATTTCTATCACAGAGGAACATTTGTATCCCACTTCTTGATCTGTGGAGCAAATTAATAGGTCCACTTCTTGACTGGTGCAACTGAAAAACAAAGATTTCCAAGACAATTCCACTAGCACCACCGTGAATTTGTTTCACCTAATGAAATTCTCAATTGAATTATTTAGGCGATAGGCCACCCTGATGTCTCGTCATATACTGTAGCCGAAAGCCTTTTGGCATTTTCCAATTTTCAATTCCTCAGGGGACACCTGGTTTCCTGGGTCCGGCTGGTTGCATGCATGCATTGCCCACTCGTGTGCACGAACACCTCCCCTAAGAACGAGCGAGCTAGCCTTTTCAATCCTCACCTAATCTTAACAGCGCTTTGAACATGGAATCAGGGGAATGATTAGACAAATAAAAGCGATTGCTCGTGTAGCCATATGGGCTAGTCGGGTTCGGAAACCATTTTTTTTTCACTGTATCTAGTCATGGGCACTCAACTATCGTTGTCATCTTGTCAACTGAGATTTTTCCATGTTTATAATATTGCATTGGCTCGGCTTGGCATCCACTTTATGCCTTTTTTTTTAGTATGATATACAATTGGACTTGAGATTCGCTCAACCTCTCTGTTCCTCAATGTTTGTTTATTCGAAACTTTTTGAATCTTTTAAGTATAATATACAATTGAGACTTAAGATTAGATCTTGATTCCTTATTATTTGTTTTCCTGATGGAAAATTAATTTCACTGTGTGCTTATACACGTAGTGTCTACTGTCTAGTTGTGTGTTCTTCAGTACGTCTTCTGGATGGCTGAATTTTTCCACTGACGGCGAGTGATGTGGCCTGTGGGGAAGAGGCTCCGATTCATCACTTCTGCAATGCAATATTTCTTACAACCTGTTTTTGAAAGGAAGCAATATTTCTTACAATCGACACCACCTCACTTTTCCATCAAATTCCTAGCACGACTTCTCCACTAAGATCGGGTTTGTTTCATCCCCTTCAAAGAAACTGCACTGTTTTCAGAATCCGTGGTGTTACAAATTTGTTTGAAAAAAAGGTCAAACTTGTTTAGGCCCGAACCTCATCATGAACTCTCTTGAGACGCTGAAGATCGACAGAGCAACTGCAGCAGTAGGTAGGTACGCTACGCTGGTGATTGGTGAATGCCCAATCCAAGAAGAAACACGCCCTGCATTAATCTGGCTCACATCCCCATGCGGTTCTCAAGGGCGGCCGAAATTTGACCTGCATTTTCAGTCTCAAAAGACAGACAGAATTTGACCTCTTGTTCAGATTGCATTGCCATGTCGCCGAACGTTGGAAACGCCACAAACATAAAACTAGCGCAGCTATAGGTTGTGGCGAGATGCTCTGCTGCCACCACTCGGCGTCGATCTCGCACCATCACACAAAACAATTCAAACCGCAGAAGACATCTACCAGTAGCTGAGACTGAAGTGTACGGAGTACTGATTACTGAATGCGTATGTTCAGGACACTCCATTGCAACTGCAGTAGAGTAGTAATTCAGTGAAATGAATGCTACGCGTTGTGAGGGCAAACCATGTCAGAATAAATTTCTAGGCGAGCGAGCACAGCATCAACAGTCTTGTTCCTGGCTGTACTGCAATTTTTTTTAGCTCCATGCCGTGATGCAGGCCATGTCTCGGCCTCAACCGGGATTCTTTTAATGACCGATGATGAGCTCTTCTGAATCTGTTCTCAAGAGGATTGTTCTGTTCGTCTGCTTGAACTGTGTGCACCATGACTCTGTCATTGCATTTGTGCATGCTGAACATGGTTAGCTAGGTGTCTTGATGATAAAGGGGAAAAAGTGAGACAAGGCTTGCTCGCATCAATTCAGATGGATCCAAGGCAAAAAAGGGAGCATCTGTAAAATTCTACTACTTGTGGTCCATCTCATTCAGTCTACTGTCTGTGATCATCAATGCTGCATTAGGAAGAGTAGGGGTGGTGACTAAGCAGCACTAACACCTGAATCATTATGCTATTACCATTCCTCCTTTAGGTCAAACTTTCCATTACCATGGCTTTATTAAGGGTTTCCTTTAGGTAAAAAAGGCCTTTCCATTAGCAATAAACTATGTGAGATAGATTAGCCGTATTGTTGTTAATTATTACTGGTTTCCCGCTTCCAAAGGAGAACATGTGTTAGTATAAAAAAATTGGCCTTATTAATACTGTTAAGGAGTGTCATCTCCATCTCTGTAATCAAAACTGGCCTTGTTGAGGGTTCAGTAATTAGTAACTCGCATAGCACAACACCATATTGTATTGTTGTGTAATTATGACTGAAGAAACATTTTTCCCGTTTCCAAAGGAGAACATGTGTTAGTGTCAACCAATTGACCCACATTATTAATTGGAAGCTAGCAATGAGGAGTCGTCATCTTCATATCTGTAATCAGAAAAACACTGTTGTTCTTGAGGGTTCAGTAATTAGTAACTAGTAACTGTTGTTCTTCATAACCTCTTTTTTTTTTTCCTTTTTCTTTTTTTCAATTTCAGTGCCATCAAGGAATTGATGTGATATTTTTTCCCCAGCTGTACTTCCATGATTGTTTGGAGCTAGCGGACCAGAGTTGCGTGGAAGCTGTTGATAGAAGCCAAAACATGCTTTCTGCAAGGACAAAATTTGCAGAAACTCGCCGGCCTTTACAGTGCATTCAAGCTGCAAACCCTATCAACTTGGGTGAGCTGGAAACTGGCCTCATCACCGAGACACAATTATTATGCAGCCGGTAAGAACAACATATATATGATGGGCAGCAGCAAAAGAAAAATCACAGCGAAAAAGCATGCGTCTCACAATAATTGGTTCTTGTTGTTGTCAGAAACGACACGAATCGTCCGATTTCTTCTATGCCAAACGAGACAGACATGATTTTTGCAGCTAGCTGTAGATCATTTAGGCAAGCAGTTTACACAGCGATTGGCCGAGAAATACACACGAAGTCGACCAGTCGGTTGGTCACCATCCATGAATACAAGCTTGCTATCTGATGTATCTTTGATCTGAAACACATGCATGGTGCCATGCTGAGTACTGAGATCTGGTCCCGATAAAGGTGAACAGATAGATAACTAATTACTGATATTCCGCAAAGCAAAAAAAATTAAAGGAAACGTCTTGCTTTGCCCAAGGAAAGCACATTCAGGAACTCAGTGATCCCATACAAAGCTCTGAATTAGCTCTAACAAAGGACATGCATGGAAAGATGGGGAAAATCCACTGAGCAGTGAGCACAAGCACCGCACCGATGGCATGTCCGAGTTCCAGGATCCAAAGCCCTAGTTTCATTGCATGTCTTTATTAGTAAATAAACTACTAGTATACATGATTTCGTTGTCGGCGTTTTGCATGCAGGTCCGAAGAAAGGAGGGAACGTTAATACAACAGCAGCCAGTTTGAATGACAGTAGCAGTAGGAGAGCTTATCCACGCTGCAGCTCTGAGCTCTACCATGCCTCTCTGCTGCTTAACTCACGAGAAGGAACCACCACTGCACCGACGATTCATGTGATCCTGCAGAGCTTCTCAGCATCAAATGCACGAGCAACGATGGTCCAGTTGAAATAGCTATCTGTCTTGTCGTGTCTGAACTCTGAACAACCGCCATTAGCGAGTGGAGTACACAACACAGAGGCTCTCCCTCCTCTACATACCTGAATAAATCAACTTATATGTTTAACCAATTTTGTATAAAATGTAATAATATACAGAAAAAATGTTTATTATGAAAATATATTATATGTTGAAACTAATTCTTCAGAGTTTGTATGATAAATATTACCTTTTTCTGATAAAATTCAGTCCATCTTAAAAAAACTCTTGATTTGTTCAGGAACACGGACAATATCTGAAACTGTCAGCAGTATGCACGTTCTAAGGACCGAGGAAACAAGGAACCAATGGAAGCGGTTCATCCTAGAATTAAAGAAACTAGTGGAATCTAGCATTGGAAATTGTGGCCACCGATGTCATGAAAGCAGCCTGCAACTCACACTTGCAATGTTCAGGATCGGTCAGCTCGAGTGATTACTATGTTACAGCGCACCTTAGCACACAGCAATCACATCACTGAGCAACTGCCTGTCTTTGTACAACATTATCCATCCCCAGCTGGAGCTGCTTCAGTTCAGTTCAGTCCATGATGCCTGGAGCACAGGGAGATGGCCATGATTAGCCCCTGAACCGCCATGCATGATGACCAAACGAAACTGCAGCCGGCCGGTCAAACACATGGAGGAGAGGAGATGTATGGAAGGGGAGCAGCCAGGAGTGGAGCAAAGCATGCCGAGCATGCTCGCACTGTCGTCTCTGCTAATTGCAAATCGGAGAGGAACAGGATAGCTCCAGGCTAACTACTGTTGACCTCAGGAGTGTGGCATGGACATGGAGAACATCAGATCAACCTGAAACAGGTATTGCCTGCAGGTGCCTTCAGGTTGAGTGCTGTCTTTATGGCTCCACCCATTGGTTCAGACTTCAGAATTCTTTTATAGCACAAGATCAGAAAGAGACTGAAATGGTTGAATAAAATATCACCATTGATGTTACGAGGAATATTCAACTTTGACATGAACTATTTTGGGGTTTTTGCAGCAAGATTGAAACGCCATCACTGAATTATTGCGAGAGTTCGGCTCACTCCCTAGATAGAAAAAAACAACACAGGTGGAAGTGGAACCTTATTTTCCTTATTTTCCATTTTAATATGTTATTATATGTATCAAATCATGTTTGTTTCATTATCCTCAAGTCCTGGTTTTTTTTTTTTTTTATGTTTGTTTCATTATGGAAATCCAATAAATTTGCTGTGCAAGTGCAGCCTCGTAGACACTTGAGACATGTATGCATATAGGAATTCCCGGAGATGGGCCACTAGCTGAACGAAGGCCTGTTCGAGAGCCCATATTCTTCAATTGGCTGTGGCTGACGAGCCGATCAATAGTTGGCCCAACGTTCAAGACTACACTGTCTTTAGCCCAACATGATACACATCCATTCCCCATCCCAGGCCCAGCCGAGAGAAAGCCCCAAGGCAACTGGAATCCATCCGAGGCCCAACGAAGAAAAACGCCCAAGGGAAGTGGATTCAGCTGCGCTCTGTGCCAGGATTTTTTTTTTTGACTACATGTGCCAGGATTTTGACTGCTTTCGTGTCAGAGAGAGAGAGAGCCTTTTCTGTATTTCTGGACGGCCTTGTTTAGTTGGACAAAAAAACTTACCAAATGCACTGTTTGAACTCCCAGGCAGCACTGTTGGCTTGTTCCGTTTGTTTGTGGTAAACATTGTCTAATTATAGACTAAATATAGGCTCAAAAGATTCGCCCTCGTGATGTACAACGAACTCTGTGTAATTAATTATTTTTTTACCTACATTTACTGCTCTAAACATATGTCTTTTGGTGTATTTAATGTGATGTGATGGAAAGAGTCTAAAAATTTGGAATTTGGTGGCAAAAAACTTGCCAACTAAATTAGGCCTGTAAGGCATAGCTTTCTGACAGGTAAAACTAAAACAAATTTAATAGTCAACACGTATAGACTGAGTAAGTGGTTTTGCTTTCAGCAATTTCTTATGCTTTCACTTTACTAAAAATTTGTTCCACTCTCCCCTCAATTTTTTCCACTCTAGTCAACACGTCTAGGTTTAAACAAGTTTGTCGTTGTAGCACTTGTCTATTGCCGGTAAAAAGGTAACGGGCCTGGGCTGCTGTAGCATACAATCACACAAAGCTTTAGGATTTTACCTAACTAGTGAAAGCTACTGCCTCTTATCATAAAGCCACACCATTTAGCTAAAGTATTAGTCCTAAAGTTTTATTATAGTAGTATAATCGTATTAAAAAACACCTATACAATATCACAAACTTGAAGAATTCTAAGAATGTTTCCCTTGTTCCAAATGTTATACAAGAGTCAAACAATTTTATTAAATTTAATTAAATTTCTAAAATACAAACATTTATAATAAAAATGTTTTTTTGTAACATACCTGCCCAGAGGCATGATATTGATTGTTTTTCTATAAAATTTGATTAAAATTAAGAGAGTTTGATGTTCCTCACGCCGGGATTTACAATTCTGTTTTTAGATGGTGTAAGTACTGAAAATTTATTAGTGATTAAAATATATACCAAATACCATACAAAGATTAATTAAACATAACAATTAATTGGGAAATGAGAGAGTATTTACGGAGACTAGTTGTGTGAAATGACCAAACTTGTTTCCAAAAGGATACTCTCTTTTTACGATAAGGAAAAATTCTATCGATACTAAAGCAAGTTACATTCTTTCATTATAAAAGTAAACCAAACTACTCTACCTCAGACAAGAAAGTCATAAATTCCACCATCTAGGATCACCATCCCAAACGGATACGTCCACGCATACACAAGCTCCGATCCGAACGAATAAAGCCATCTCACCATCCACCGCCGTCATCCTCATACCCATCGCTTTTTGCAAAAGAGGAATAAACTGCTAAAACTCCACATGCAAACATAATGAAATTGACGCCGCCCGATTACGCCGTCGAACTCATCGTTTTGCCTTCACCGGTTCGTCATTAGAGAACACAAGTCCAACCGACATCTAGATAGATATTGTTGGAAAACTAAATCTCACTAGTCCATCGCCATGGTTTGCATAGAAGCGAGACAAAGGAAGGGCCGAAGTACCTTATTCTCCATCAATGGTGATGTCTTCGTTTACCATCACCGCCGAGGAACGGCATGCAATCGATGATCTTGACAACGCCTTTACGCCGTGGCTAATCTTTTTGATAGGATCTTCGGAGAAACCTTGAACCTTGAAGACTCGATCTAGTAGGAAAAAAACTTATTAAAAAGCGATGGATCAAACTCCCTTCAACCCCTACAACGGATGACGGAGGAGAAGGGAGGGGGACCAGCGTGGTGGAAAACGGGAGCCGGCGGCGGTGCCCCTAGGGTTTTCCAAAAAAGGATACTCTAGCTAGTCTAGAATTAGAAACGTGCCCTTTTATAAAAAAAAAAAAGGATTTGGTATTTTCAGGTGTTACTGTGAGCTATAGGATAAAGATCTAATAGATCATCATATGTACGAATTTTGAAACAAGATCAAATGATCACATTGTTGCCTATAAACAAAACAAAAATTTCAACGTTTGTTTTTTAGGAAAAAATTGAAAAAATTAATATCGTTGAGGAGAAAAATCCAGTCTGGTGAGCACTGAGCATGCCAGCCTCTTCGCTGATCCGTGATCCCTCCATTTTCCAAACAGAGTCAAAGAGAAACGACGTGAAGTCGCACGCAACCTGGGCTGTGAAGTGAAGTCTCACTAAAGTAAGAGCTTGGTCAAAGGCGAGGCGGCGGCGATTCTCGCCGGAGCTACCGTGTACGACAGCACGAGCACTCAGCTTGAGGTCACCTCATTCTTGTTCACCTCACTGATTCGTCTGTGTCGTCTTGTGCAGTCGCGCTCGTGCCAGCCAAAGATTTCTTCCCATTCATTCACAAAGAAAAAGGATTTCTTCCCTTGCTCCCTGCCGTGTTCGTGCTCGTTCCCTTCCCCTACTGCAAGTGATGCCCGACACGGCAATGGAGGCAACAAAGCGTGGATGCTCCCCGTCGTTCCCTCGCGGGTGCGCCCGCCAGCTTTCCTCTTCCTCCTGCTTGCCGCCGCCGCCGCTGCTTCGGCGACGGACACCATCCTCCCCGGCGCGGGCATCTTCGGGAACCAGACACTGGTGTCCAAGAACGGCGACTTCGAGCTGGGATTCTTCTCCCCGGGCGCCGGCATCACCCGCTTCCTGGGCGTCCGCTTCAAGAGGATGCCGAGCACCAGCCCCACGTTCTGGGTCGGGGACAGGGTCGGCATCTCCGACCTCTCCGCCGCGGCGCTGGAGGTCTTCGCCGGCAGCCTGTGCATCTTGGAGTCCGGGTCTACCCGCTGGTGTTCGCCCGCCGTGGCGGGGGCCGGGCCGCCGCCTGCCGCCGCTGCGATGCTTCTTGGCAACGGCAACCTGGTGGTGAGGGACCAGGCCAACGCCTCGCGGCTCCTGTGGCAGAGCTTCGACTCCCCGGCGACTCGCTGCTCCCCGGCGCCAGGCTCGGGCTCGCCGGCGACACGGGAGCCAACGTCTCCTTTGACGTACAAGAGTTACGCGCACAATGGCAGCGTCAGCGTCGACCGGAACAGGAGGAACGGGTTCGTGCTCACCACCGATGGGAATCCCAGCCTGGGCACCTTCCCGGATTGGATGGTGACGTCACAAGACAACGGCAGCTCTCTGGTGCTGAATCCTCCGGACAGTCCTAATCTGACCGATTTCTTGCAGTTCAACCTGGGGCAAGTCAGCTTGATGCGGTGGTCGGAGGATTCTGCAGTGGCAAATAGCAGTGGTTGGGTAGCTCGTTGGACCTTCCCTTCAGATTGCAAATCCAGTGGCTTCTTCTGTGGGAATTTCGGTGCTTGCAAGACCAATGGGAGATGCGATTGCATCGATGGATTTGAGCCTTCCTACCCAGCTGAGTGGAGCCTCGGAGCCTTTGCTACTGGTTGCTCGAGACCGAGATCTCTTCCATTGAGCTGCGAGACGGATGGCCAGACTGAACATGATGACTCTTTTATCCTGCTAGACAAGCTGCAGGGGCTCCCTTATGATTCTAAGAATGCTTTAGCTGGGAGTGATGAGGATTGTAAGCAAGCCTGTCTCAGCAAATGCTACTGTGTCGCATATGTGTATGACTCTGGATGCAAGCTGTGGTACTACAACTTGTACAACCTGAGTTCTGCTTCTAGACCTCCATACAGCAAGGTTTATGTTCGTTGGGGCTCCAAACTCAAGGCCAAAAATGGTTTGCACACAGGGCTGATTGTGTTGTTGGTGGTCGGGTTAATAGCATTGGCTTCTGTGATATCGGTACTGGTGCTTCTATGGAAATACAGGATTGACTTGTTTACTTGCAGAAAGTTTGAAGTGGAAGGTTCTCTTGTGTTCTACTCTTATGCTCAAATCAAGAAAGCCACAAGGAATTTCTCTGATAAACTTGGCGAGGGAGGCTTTGGGAGTGTTTTCAGGGGAACAATACCAGGATCAACTGTTGTCGCTGTTAAGAGTCTCAAAGGTAGTGCGCAAGCAGATAAGCAGTTCAGAGCTGAAGTGCAGACAGTTGGGGTGATCAAGCACTCCAATCTTGTCCGTCTTCTGGGATTTTGTGTTAGAGGAGATATGAGGTTGCTGGTCTATGAGTATATGCCTAATGGATCTTTGGAATCACACCTCTTCTCCGAAAGATCCAGTCTTCTGAACTGGGATCTTCGCTGCCAGATTGCACTAGGTATTGCAAAGGGCCTAGCCTATCTTCACGAAGAATGTGAGGACTGCATCATCCATTGTGACATCAAGCCTGAAAACATACTACTAGATGCAGAATTCCGCGCTAAAATCTCAGACTTTGGCATGGCAAAGCTTCTTGGGCGTGAATTCAACTCTGCATTGACCACCATCCGAGGAACCATGGGCTACCTCGCGCCAGAGTGGATATCCGGGCAGCCTATCACCAAAAAGGCGGATGTTTATAGCTTTGGCATTGTGCTTCTCGAAATAATCTCAGGAAGAAGGACTACAAAGAGGCTGAAATTCGGAAGCCACCGATACTTCCCTCTTTACGCGGCTGCTCAAGTGAATGAAGGAAATGTGTTGTGCTTACTGGATGCTAGGCTGCAAGGCAATGCTAATGTCAAGGAGCTCGACGTCGCCTGCAGAGTTGCCTGTTGGTGCATCCAGGACGAGGAGAACGACAGGCCATCGATGGGGCAGGTTGTTCGCATGTTGGAAGGTGTTGTGAGCACTGAAATCCCTCCAATTCCATCTTCCTTTCAGAACCTTTTGGAGGGTGACAACAGCGGTATATATTCTGATGAAGGATGAGGTTCTATTTAGGGTGGGAGCATTTGGTAGGATGAATAATTCAAGGCAAACAAAATACACATGTTCCAAGGTTAGCACTAGTTTTAATAGTTTTGGTGCTAGATAACTATTGATTTCTTTCTTGACCTACTGGATAATGATAACGATAGCATATGTATATCTGTCCAGGTCTAGCTAATTATGGATTACTCATAGCTAGTAGGGAAGATAAGATGGCTATGATATTGTAGTCTTTGGGATTATTTTGAAATAAATAAATGATGATTATTCGACTTAATATTAATATTCTCTTGAGACTATCATCTTTGGCCCCTCCTAGAGATCTTAATTGCATTGACCATAAGAATATGACATGCTGCTTTGACTAAAACCCACTCAAACTTATGAAAATTGACCGCTAATAGTTCTTCAAGTAACTGGTTTCGAGATATAAATATGATATATGAGTAATACTTTAATAGGGAACTACGGTAAAATTTGCACCCTGAAGATCAAAAGAAGTGAAACAAATATATTTGTGATAGGAGAGTGAAACTTTTGAAAAAGGTACTATAAACGTAGGATTTTCAACTTAACTTGTGGGTCGAAAAAATGTAGCAACTAATAAGATCGATATCTCAAAGTCATGACATTATGAGATATGGCTTACAAGTTGCAACAAGAACCGCCAAAACTCATTGGTTTTAACTAAACATATATACGGAGTATTGACTATTGAAGACACATAGGTTTCTACTGATGGAGACAAACTATGGATATGAATAGAAAAAAATGTAATTGATAAATCTAATCTATTATAACTGGATATATATTGCATAGTATCTAGTATATGTGTAAAGATCGAGTTTGCAAATATAGATAACTTGTATTCAGCGACGAAGCTACTGGCGGACAACCCAGGCTGAAGCCCTACCTACTGATGTCAAGAACGTAGAGCCCCTGAAGCCCCACCTTAATTTTTTGTGGATAATTATATAGATTAGGAGGGGCTGAGACTAAGATCAGGAATGTTCAGTCCGACCTAAATATTTTCCTAGCTTCGTCGCTGCTTGTATTAGTTGTAAGTGTTAAACATAAACTTGTAGCACATACATCTCCTAGAATGCTAGCCAATTAAAACATGGGTTGATTGGCTAGTTGGTATAATGATGCATAGCTCTCCTGCAAGAGAGAAAAAGAACTGGTGACATGGTTACCTTATATAAAGTCTGGTACGTTGGCACTAGATGAACGGAGCACTTGCATGCATTTCGTAGGCCTGATCAGTTATACTTGAGACGACAGAGGATCATTAGGAAGTTCATATACGACACTGTAAACCGAGAGTGCACTGTAAACCCATAAGTAATCTCTGACTGATTCAAAGCCAAGGTGCCGTAGTGTTAGGAGTTCTCTTGACTTATCGAATAAAAATTGTTGTTCTTTACTTGCTGTTAGGGACGTGATTAAATTAATGTGGCGTCTAATTATACTTCAGGGCCGGCACATTATGATATGTTTACAGTAGACGGGGACCCCTCCCGTTTTCACATTAAAGGGGAAAATTATGCCGGCACGCTGTACGCACTCCTATAGGCTATAGCCTATGTAATATAATCATCAAGCAAGTTGGCATCCCTTTTGCTCAGACATGGAGCTCAGGGGAGCATCAAAACAGTCCTGAAGTACAGCTAGTACACCAGAAATTCCTTCCAAGTGAAGTATGGCGAAGGATTGACTTACCACATATTGCAGGTATGTATCTTGGTTCAAATTTCTGTCTTTCAACTTTCAATTCAAAAGCTTTAAATCTCTCACCTCCTTATCATTATTAGTTTCTTAACTTTGTGTATGCTCTAAACTGCTGGTGGATGTTTTCCCTTGAAGAAAATGAAGAGCAGAGATCCAAGCTCTTCCATTTCTCCAGCAGTATTATTCCTCTCCATCCTCGTGTTTCAAGCCATCCCAACTGCTGCTATGACAGACAACCTTCTTCCCGGCCAGTCTATCTCAGGGAACCAAACATTGACATCGAAGAGTGGTATATTTGAGCTAGGGTCCTTTGCCTCAACCTTTTATGAACAACACTATTTGGGTGTGCGGTACAAGAACCTGGAGGAAAGAAGCCCAACATTCAGGATTGGAGCCTATCAGTTTCCAGACACAAGCTTTTTTAACGCAACTTTGCATTTCCTTAGAGACAGGCTATATATTGAGAATCTGGGCTCTGAGTTTATTCTGTGGTCCTTGAACTCAACAGCAAATGAATCAGCTGCATCTGTTGCAATTCTGCTCGATACAGGAAACTTTGTAGTGAGAGATGAGGTAAATCATTCCATGATCATCTGGCAGAGTTTTGATTACCCAAGTGACGCCCTGCTACCCGAGGCATGGCTTCGTGATGGGCTTCAGATCTATGATCCTCCTTTTAGCTGTTCTCTCTACACCGACAAGGATTACCGAGGCAATTTCTCAATTTATACTGACTATTATGTCTATGGTGAAGGGCGGTCCTTTTCTGAATTCTATAGTGGAAAATTCCCAGATGGGATGTTTACCTATAAAGAAGATAAAGGTGGTGGTTCTCAGCACCTCAAGTTTCCCAAATATCATAATGATATTGAGTTCTTGAAACTGGAACTTGGAACGGTCAGTTTGTTGAGGTGGTTAGGTAATGACACAGCGGGTGCTTGGCAAACCATGTGGAGTTCCCCGGCCACATGCCATGACAGTTCATTTTTCTGTGGTGCTTTTGCTGCTTGCACACAAGCAGGAAAATGCAGGTGCATCCATGGTTTTAAACCAAAACGTGCAGATGAATGGGAGCTTGGCCGTTTCACGAGTGGTTGCTCAAGTATTCACCCATTGAATTGTGAAGATGCTACTGCCACAGACTCCTTTGTACTATTGGACAGTTTGGACACATTCCCTGCTGAGCGTGGCCAGTACAAGCCAGTAACAAACATTGAGGAATGTAAATCAGCCTGCCTGCGTAATTGCAATTGCACTGCATATTCATATAGCGCTTTGTGCTATATTTGGGATGACAATTTACATGGCTTTAGGTTATCTGATCGTCCTCGTTATAGTATTTATGTCCGTGTTGGTTCTTCAGGGAAGATGCTTATGCGCACACAAGAAATTGTTGCATTGGTCACAGGATTAGTAACCATCATTATTTTTACTGGATCATTGTTTTTATGGATATACAAGAGACCACCATCCAGAAAAATTCATGTACAAGGTTTTCTTGCTTCCTACTCTTACCCACAGCTCAAGAAAGCGACAAGAAACTTCTCTGAAAAACTTGGTGAAGGAGGCTTTGGAAGTGTTTTCAAGGGAGTGATAGGGCCAACAATGGTAGCTGTGAAGAAGCTGAAAGGTTTAGGATATGGAGATAAACAGTTCCGAACAGAAGTACAGACCATCGGGATGATCCAGCAAACTAACCTTGTTCGGCTTTTGGGTTTCTGTGCTGAAGGGACAAGGAGATTACTGGTCTATGAGTATATGCCAAATGGTTCTTTGGACGCTCATCTATTTTCAGAGAACTTAGGTGTACTGAGCTGGGAGCTTCGCTACAGAATAGCGCTTGGTATTGCCAAGGGTCTCGCCTACCTACACGAAGAATGCAACGACTGCATCATTCATTGCGACATCAAGCCTGAAAACATACTGCTTGATGCAGAGTTCTGTCCCAAAATTGCAGATTTTGGGATGGCAAAGCTCCTTAGACGAGAACACAGCACTGCACTGACCACCTTCCGAGGAACGATTGGTTATCTCGCACCTGAGTGGCTTTCTGGGCATCCCGTAACTTACAAAGTAGATGTCTACAGTTTCGGCATCGTGCTCTTGGAAATAATCTCGGGGAGAAGGGCTAGTACGAAGATGAGATTTGGAAACCACTGTTATTTCCCTGCTTATGTAGCTACGCAGGTCAACGAAGGTGAGGTTTTGTGCTTACTGGACGGCAGGCTGGAAGGAGATGCCACTGTGAAGGAGCTTGAAGTCGCCTGTCGAGTTGCTTGCTGGTGCATTCAGGATGACGAGAACCAGAGGCCATCCATGGGGCAAGTTGTTCGCATGTTGCAAGGTGTTGCTTACCCTCAAGTCCCTCCGATTCCAGCTTCCTTTGAACACCTTATGATGGGCTACGATGACAGTGACATGTATTCTGCACAAGAGCATGGTTCCAGGAATTAGTGTGCTAGAACCGTGCATTTGAATCTACAAAGGTCACCCTGTTAGTTAAACTATGAAGAGTTGCATTTCTACTCTATATATTCTGCTCTATGTTGTATGGAGCACGTGCAAACTATGCAGTGCAAATGTCTGAGGTTTGTTTGAAATAAAAAGGAATACCCCTAAAAATTCTCCGACTAATAGAAATATGAAGCCTTTTAAGTTGATATTGATATATTGTAATCATCATCATTGCCAATAGTAGCATATTCTGTTTTCTAAAACACTGACATATGCAGTTATTATGAATAATACATATGAACCAGTTCCCTAAACTTCATTAGAAGATAGATGACTTTTTTTAGGGAAAATGCATTTTTGTAGTGTTCACCTTTTGTTTGAGACTAGAAATCATGTGCGGCGTTGCCGCGCCCTGCCTGCGTGTGGCCACCCTGCGGTACTGGTGTGAGTTATTTTTTGAAATGAAGTTCAGGCAATGTACAGGCAGGGGCCAGCCCAGGCAATTTTGGCGAGGGTTGCATCCAAATAGCCCCGCACCTGATTAAGGAGATCATTCTCAAGAAAACATCATGTGCAAGGAGATCATTCTCAAGAAAACATCATGTGCCTAACTGTATATCAACTTGAAGAGAGAGATGTCAAAAAAACTTGAAGAGAGAAAAAAGTTGAGGATATATGATAAGCTTAATAGCGATTGAGAGAAAAAAAAGTTTTGGACTCGTGATAACCAAAGTAAAGATGTCAACATCTCATGGAAACGTCTCGTGGATCTAAACGAATATTATGACATAATATTAAGCAAATGAAAGAAAAATGATTAGATAGCCATACAACAATTAATAATTGTGTAAATTATGCTTTCAGGATTACATGCTTTGTGTTCTAAGAACAATTTATTGAAAAAAAAAAGACGGACACATGCCTTTTACTTGGTTGCTTCTCTCCAAAGTTTCTGTATTAAGTGTGTTCTCTGTATCAATACACAACCTTTAGATCAAATGAAATAATAGGTTGATATTTACAGTTATATACTTATTCTTGTTCAGAACGTATGAAAGAGATGAAATATCTATAGAAACTATAAGAACCTTTAATCCTACGAAAGACATAAATAGCATTGTAACTTTTAAGATATTTTGCAGATGAATAAGTCGTCAGAGACTCTAGCTACAAGTCCAGGCAGGCGGCAGTCCGCATCACTGATTCAAGAATTAGTTCTTGAAATGTGATTGGAGAGGACAGAGGAGGCAACGGGATTGGACGGCGCTAGCTCGGCCATACTTCCCCAATCTCTTTCCACCAGAAGAATGACATATAACTTAAGACTAAATTTGCCCATGACAAGATTATCATAAATGGATGCTTAGAATAGTATTAGACTCAGGAAAATGTGCAACATTCCCTTTTTTTAAAAAAAAAAAATATCAGCATATGTGCACAATGTTTCCGTATAAATCAACCTCTCTTAGACCAGTTATATTCTTTTTCATATGAAAATTACTTCTCTTATAGTCAGACTGTGCAAGCAAATCTCAGCAGTTGAATGGTGGAATACATACAAGGCTATGAGTTGTAGTTCTATAGACTACCGCTAATGTTTCTAGATAGCCTTTTTCTTTGTCTTCTCAACGTATTTGTCCTCTAGGCTTTAAAACTACAGGTGTTTACATTGAACGGAAAAATAATAAATGTTGCAGTTGGGAGTCAACATTGTGCAGGGTAAAGTCCCAGAAAATCCAAATATTTCATCAGTCTTGGAAATTGGCAGAGAGTGAGGAGATCCAAATATAAGAGGCATACCGTAATAAAAATATGGCATGGGCATGGCATTTGATCGAGCACCTTGTAAGCATAACAGATACAACTACAGGAGAAGGAATTGCGCTGCAGCTGTTGACATGACATGCTCAACATCTTCGGCAAGCAGTGGCCACAGGCTGGCCGACCGTAGCTCGCAGTGGCGTTGCGCGGCCGTTGCCCGCAGTGGCCGTGGACCATCCGCTCGTTGTGAGCATGGGCCGCCGTGCAGGACGGCCACGCGTCAGGCCAGCCACGTCTTGTGCATCGCAAGCTGGCTAAGGAGCCCATCTGGTCAGCCACTCCTTGACCATAGCCCGAGTCGTCGTGATCTCTTGCTTGACCGGCGCCGGCGTGGGGAGCGGTTGGCTGAGTTGCGTGAAGTCGAAGGGATGTCGAGGCGCCACGGCGGCGACCTCGGCAGCGCGGTTGCGTGTGGCGTTCCGGCAGGGCGCGGCAGGAGGCTCCCGTGCTGAGGACGGCAGCAGCTCCGGCGGTGGTGCTTGGCCATGGCAGCACAGGGAAGATGGAGGATGGATGGGACGGAGCTCGGGCTTGAGGAGAGGAGCGCCGGCGATTGGCCACGCGCACAGGCCTGGTTGCAGAGGCAGAGCTTGTTCGCGACCGCTGCACAGCCACTGGGGAAGGCCGGGAACGACGCGGCGGCCGCGGCGGCGACGCCCGCATCCCGCCCGTGCTGAGGCCGCTGGCCGCCCGCCAGTCCCATCGCGGAACGTGAGCCGCCCGGTCTAATTTCGGTGACGTGGCTCGATCCTGGCCGTCTGAATCGGCCAGATTCTAATAAAGCCGTCTCAATGGTTAGCTATTTCGCTATCTAGATGTGACGTGGCGTGGAAAAAAAATAAGAGAATAATCACTAGCTACATGCAAATAGCTAGACTATTTCACGTAGTCCAAGAACACGTGAGAGGAGCATGTGGGTCCACCAATATAAAATAGTCTTTTTTGTTGTCTTCTCACCTCCACGTCGCCCGACTACGTAGCTAGTCTTAGCTATTACCATTGCGGACGCCCTAAGGAGACTAGAAACCCGGTAGCGGCTTTGCCGCGCCCTACTGATCGTCTAGTTATCGGTTGGCACCGTCCCCCATAACTGATATGCTAAATGTAATCAGGAGTTATCAAAGACCATGCGAGCTTTGATAACTGTGCAAATTTCACAAGGTTAAGAGCACTCACGGTCGCGCACTACATCATGTAGTCCATAAACGATTAATTACAATGCCACGTAGGTAATTTATTGATGTGGCAGAATATTTATTGAGGAAAGAGAAGAAAAAACCAAGAAACGGCGTCTAACATAGACGTCGAGTCTACGCGGACGAAGAAACCAGGTAGCGTCCGCGCTGTGGAGGCGGACGTCGTTTCCATGGATCCGGTGTGTCTTCCCCTTCCCTACCCTCGCCGCCCACCATCGCTTCCGCATGCTCGCTCGACGCTCCTCCCGCATTCTCCCGTGCATCGCCCAGCCATCCCCGCGCGGCCGCGCGCAGATCCAAATCGAAGCCATCCGCGGTAGCAGGCTACCAGCAAGAGGCATCCAGCCCCGCCGCTGTCGACTACTCCCGGTCCCAGCTCGCGTCCGGCTGATATCGGCCGCCGCAGATGGGCCATCGATGTCGTGGTGGCGGTCAAATCCGTTACGCACATGCTGCGCGACTACAGCAACGGCGGCGGCCACTACCCCACTGCCAAGCCGTACCTCCGCGGGACGAGGACCGGCGCCCTCGTGTCCAGGACCACCGACGACGACGACTCGGCTGCTGCCTATGGCCTGCCCGTCGGGTCCTTTGAGACCTCCCCACCGCAACGGGGCCACCGGCGGCAGGCAGCGGAGGTACGGCTTCTGGAGATTGCCGTTGGTACAGGATGCTTCTGGATTTACACTACGTTCTGCAAATTCGTTAGATTATTACATACGTCTAGTGCTCAGGCTGCTATATTGGTGAAGAAATCTTTCTTGATTATCTTCTCATCGAGCCATGGCTGTATGTCCTACTTGAGTGACTTTGGAGAATTATTTTTGTCAATTTGCTGCACAAATTATAGATGTTCAAAGCACAGTTCGCAAAGGGCTTGTGCATATATATATGAAAGGCTTATACGATATGCAGTTCGCAAAAGCTGTTTAGAACTGATCTGATTTCAGGATTCAGATTGATACTACTGAATTACTTGAAATGTATAATGTTTCCAGCACTGATGCTTCCAGAACTGATCTAATTTCAGTTGTAGCATTATTAACTCTCTCTGATTTCAAGTCTACTGCCTGAATATGGTCATTTTGCTTCGATGAACGAGACTACATTTCTATATACTGTATGCGTCTAATTGTGGCCATTTTGCTTCAAATAACGACACCGTATTTCTCGATATGCACTACTGCATTTTGCTGTACCTATCGTCCTGAAGATGCACTAGTGTATACATACGGTAATGTGCTTCTATGCTTAATGTTCAAGGTGATAAGTGTAGGGTGGATCACATGATTTATGCCACAGCTGATCACCTTTTCTTTGTGTTGAATAATTGATGTCTTTATCTATAGAAACTAGTGTTAAAACTATGCACTAGGGACTATGGTTTTAACTGAGATAAATCTTGGAGGTATAGACTCTGGTAGAGTCTTCCACTTGTGAGTGCCCTAATGGCTGTGCTGAGGAAGAATAGGCAAAAGTAGCATAAATATTTAACATTACTTTGTTGTAGAACAACCAGGTAACTGTTTAGCGCAACTGGATTGCTCCTATCATTAACTACACATTTTGGGCTCGTCCAATGCCAATGGAAGATTCCCAATGAATCCCAACATTCTACTAGCAGCCAAAAAAATTGTATAATCTTAGTGGAGCATACAAGTATTTTCAGATTATGAAACCAATGGTAAAAGCAATACATATAAAACACTAAAATTACACTTGAGAGTACGGCGGCAAGGGTGTCATTTTTTTTAATGCTCGCAATTCTGATCTATCTAAGGATTTTCAGTTATAGCATGTTCATGCCATTGAATGAGCAGGCTCGACACAATAAATTATATCATGTCCTCTCAAGTTGTGCTTTTGGTGTTGTATCCCGTGGGTTCCCCTACTTTGTACAATTGTGGAATTGCCATATTGGTATTACTTCTGTACGATAATCAAAATTTAGACTACCACTAAGCCAGGCTTCAATCTAAATGAGAAATTAGGAAGTTAGAAAAGGAATATTCCAGGCTGCTAGTACATACGTACATTCATTGGCTATTGGCTTCTTGGAGAGAAACACCTCCAAATTCTATTATATATAGAAACATATGTAAGTGAAAAGACAATGGAAAATCTGTAGCATGGTAGTGTGGAAAGTCAATAACTCTGTAAATTTACGTTTGTTTTCAACTTTATGAAACGACAGAATAGCTGCCATATTTGCTCACAAAACTTTTATAGAAGTAATGTCATTCTCGAATAAAGAGTGCTATATAAGAGGCACAGTACAACTGCTTCGAGCATTACATTTTACCCATGAACAGGTTTCTATAGTTTGGAGCTAAGCTCTTTTGTAAGCCATGACCTTCGTATGTTTGTGAATCTCCATGAGATCCCCCGAGTTCAGACCAGTAAACAATCTAATTGCTGGGCTGTCTGAAATGACAATGGCTAGAGAACGTTAACATCAATATCTGTCCTAGTTCTAGAAAAATGAACAACCCAGTATGCAGATTAAAGAAACAAAGAAAAATGGTAATGAAGTATAATTAATTGAAATTACAGTGCCATGGACTCAGACTCAGTAGACGATGACGAAAGCCATCCTATGCAGGTCAAGCTCGCAGATGGCAATCAAGTGCTGTTACGACTCACGACAATAGTCTATTGGTACAGTAGGTGACTAACAGAAACAGAATAGCAGTCATATGTCTGCACATATCTTTCAGGTTTAAACTGAATAATCACCTCATAGAGGCATAGCATCGTCATGGACGTCGTGGAATAATTTCCTTGATGAGGTCCAGCAGGTAGATCAATTCGATGCGACCGGCGTGAGGCTAGTGTGGATCGGTCGAGGTAGTGAAGGCAGGTGAGAACTCGTTGCTTACATGCGCGCTGCTGATCCTGGCCGGTGGTCAGCGACGGCTCGGAGATGTAGAGCAGGGAAGTCATGGAAGCTATGCCAACACCGAGCAGTGGCGTCCTGGGAAAATAGGAGGCCCGGTTCAAAGCACCAAGTGGAGGCCTAATATCTAGTACAAAGCCAAGAAACTAATGGCAAAAATCAATCAATTTGTGTACAAAGACAATGCACTAACGGCGTTAGCTAGGGCTAGGGCGAGGAATAGGGAGTCCATCCAGGTGAAGAAGGTGAAGATGTATGAGAAAATTGGAATCGTTGACGCCGGCATCTCGGCTCTCCGCCTCGGCCTTGTGAACGAAGACTAGGATGCGATGGACGAGTCATGCTCCAGAAGCGAGAAGACCACGTTTTGGGCCATATAATACAGCTTTGGTTCATTTTTTCATTTAAAACAAAGCCTAAAGTTAGTATATATGCTTAGTACATCTAGTAAATCTTGAGGCCCATGATTTTGGAGGCCCTGTTTCAGTCGCACAGGCCGCACGGGCCTGAGGACGCCCCTGCACCGAGGATGACCAAAACGCGGCTCACCATGTGCTGCGCAGGGTCCGTGGTCAATGCTATTGCCACCGAGGAAGAGGTAGCGGAGGCCAATGGTGGAGTAGATGCGCGCGTTCGGCACGGGGCTTCATGTGCGACCCCGAATGGTTCCAGGCGAATGGCGCGCTCGAGCTCCGCACGTCTCCATCACCAGCGTGTGGCGCCAAGGATGCGGCGAGGTTCCGTGCGAAGCGGCGTGGGCGTGACGGGCCGCAATGAGCCCTAGGCGGTCACCGCGCGGGCGGCGGATGCGGCGGCGACGCTGTGGCCGTGGCGGGGCAGAACCGCCCTCTAGCGAGGCGAGTTCACGTCGGCCCTAAGAAAGGCATGGCCCCATGGCGGGTGCTCCGGCGGGCGCGGCCCTATTCGGTGCACCGCCTTGCCCTTGAGCAGCGAGCTCACGCCGACGCCAGATTGAGAGCCGGCGAGCTGCGGCGGTGGACCTGAACACCCTCGGGGACCCGGTCCGCTTCTCTCCTCGATCTGCGCCGTGCCGCGCCTGGCGGGCGGAGTCGCGCCCTCGACCAGCGTCGAGGCCGACCGACGGAGTCGTGACGATCGATGGCGGCCGGTAGGGTCTTAGCGGGGAGCGGGCGAACGGCGGCGTCGCTTCTTCGGGAGGCGGGGGCGCCCGACAGCGCGGCCTGAGCGAGGGGCGATATGGCGAAGATCGGTGCGGTACTGGGACGGGCGACGACGGGCATGGGGTACCGGGGCGGCAGCGATGGCGAAGTGCCGCGCGCGGGGCTGCGGTGGAGGACCCGAGAGCGTCGGGACTGGGAGGGACTGCGCGAGAGGTTCCCGAGGTTTGGAGTCCACCACGAAACTTAACGAAGCGTGAATCGACCTATAATCGGACGGCCCACGGGCTTCGTCGCGCCGATCGTATGGCTGAGAAAAAGCAGGCGACGTGGCCCAATAAAATGCCAGAGCTTGGCTTCGATTTAGAAGTATGGAGATTTGCAATGTTCCTTGTGCTTTGTAGCTGTCGGCTTGCCTCTCTGCTTGCTTCCTAGCCGGGCCTGCAGCTGTTGGGCCATGGGCCGTTTAGAGCGTGCGGCAAGCGGTCCGGTGACTTTGAGCAGACGCAGCGCGCGCCCCTTCTCCTTTAGTGCCACTGGCGGCACAGGCCCTGCGTCTGCTGCTGCAGCCGACTCGGGCCGGCCCGACAGCCGACTCGATTGGAAATATTTGTGTCGTGGCAAATATCTTTTGAAATCCTCGATGTTTTTTTTAAACTATAATCTATACTTGGTTAAAAAATTGACCTTATACACATTCATATGAACTAAATGTCTCTTAAGTTGAGTGTTGTTGGGGCCCTACCTTGTACCTTGTGTAGCATGAAAACCTAACTGTGTTTACTTATTTATCTATTTATTGTTTTTTCATGTACAAGGAAGAATGAAAACATGTTATTTTGCCTTCGTACTCTGGAAATGGAAGTGAAGCCCACTCTTTTTTTGTCTAGACTGGGTGTGTTTAGAGCCCCAACTTCTCTCCAAAATTTCCTTATACCCATCACATCACATCACATCTCATTAAATTTAATTGTTGCGGCCCTAGTATAAAATGTAGGTAAAAAAATAAACTAATTTCACAGTTTAGATGTATTATTACGAGGCGATTCTTTTGAGCCTAAAACAAAAAACAGGATAATATTTACTGCAAACAAACGTAAACGTCTTAAATTTTTAGAGAAGTCTTCTGATATTTTCAATGCACGCTTTGTCAAAAAATTGGCCAGAATTTTTTTTTTCAGCCTAGAATTCGGGCCTCTAAACACACCCTGGAGGATTTGGATTGGTGCACCGAAATGAGATGGCAGCGGGTGGGGTGGTGGTGGCGTCGGGATCACGGGGCGACAAGTGACAAGCCGGAGCGCCAGCCGCGCTTGTCTCGTCCTGCGTCGCACCACTTGGAAGCGCATGATGGTCGCTCAACCTTTTTTTTCGCCACACGACGCGCCACCCCACGTCGCTGACCGCTGATTAATTAGGTAGGTCTCTGCATGGCCCGACCTGCGTTGCCCCTCGGCAGACACGTCCAAAGCTTGTTCTATCCCTTCGACTGTTTCTCTAAGTACAAACACGCATAAATAAATAAATAAATAGTAAATCCGAAAAAGGATTTGGAGTAGTGTGTAAAAGGAACGACGGAGAGCCAGACGTCTCTCTCCTCTCCGCTGTGTTGTGATGTGGAAATCTCTGACTAGTGCGGTCAACCGTGCCTGTTAGCGACGTAGAACTAGAAGATGTGTACTGCTTGTGGTTGCAGCTGCTCAATGTACGTAGTAGTCTTACCATGCATGATTGCATTGTCCAGCTACTCCTACTAGCAGATAAAGGGAACACAGACACAACAGGTTGAGGTTGCTCCATGCCGAAAGGGAAACAACAAACGGCGAAAGGCCGGGGAAGGCTGTTGTGCCGCCAGGGCTCAGGCTCAGGCTCAGCTCAAAATGAAACACAAATTAAAGTCGTACGACACGACACGACACGGCGAGTAGGAGTAGTACAGCACTTGGTGAGTTGGTGCTGGATC
The DNA here is from genome assembly GCA_015847255.1 of Hyparrhenia diplandra. Taxonomy (NCBI): domain Eukaryota; kingdom Viridiplantae; phylum Streptophyta; class Magnoliopsida; order Poales; family Poaceae; genus Hyparrhenia; species Hyparrhenia diplandra. The sequence continues at coordinate 71,459 of JADLZK010012624.1, read as the reverse complement.
CGACACGGACACGACTCGCCATGCTAGCTGTGTGTGCTATCTATCCAGGCAGAGGCGGCATGGCGCTCAGCCTATTCGAATCCGGGCGCCGGGCGCGGTACATGCACAATGGCACACGGACGGTACCAAATATCGACCATTGCTAGTTGTTGGCTCCTTTTGTAAAGCAACGACTAAAAAGCACAAAAAATGTGCACAACCCGTGTTTGATGGACCTGGGCCCACCATCGGCCAGGCCTCCGCGGAGCAAAATGGAGGCGAGGCCGGGCTCCCACGCGACGCCCTCCCCCCCTCCCCCCGGCGTTTTCCGTATCCATCTTGGTGGATCACCGGGCTGGCCCGTGGGAGCGTTGGGTAACCTCCCACAGCAGCTCACCTCCCACCATCCCACCTAGATGTCAATGATTTGTCCACCCGCTGAGACCGGGCCGCCCTCAAGGCCCATCTTGGAAGAGTCACAACGCTAGGTGGCTTCAAGTCTTGCTTGGCCAGGGTCATCTTCTTCCTCCTTGCCGAGCGCCCGAGTAACCGGAGGAGCATCCGAAGTTAGAAGAGAAGGCCTAAGTTGTTACAAGTGCCCTGCTAGCACGGCTGGGGTTGGGGCAGATGGCCATGGAGGTCCGTGCCCTTCCACCCGCTGCTCGCTGGCCATCGTCCCGGTCTTGACCGCCAGCGTGACGGGCACGACGCCGCCCTCCCCTCCGAGATCGGCCCCAAAGAGTGGCTGAAGGGGAGCAGGTACAGCTCGCCTGCAGGTGGTCCCTGGGGCCCTCGCAGACCACCGCCCTGTCGCCACGGGCAAGGAGGCTTGCCATTGCTGCACCATGGCGAGTGCGGTTCGGGCCGGGCGTACTGTCGCGCCGATCAGGGAGATGAGGTCTGACACGCCTGTACCTCACACATACACACTACACACGAAAATAGCTTCCTAAAGAGACCAGCAGTCGACCATCGATTCCAGCGACAATCAATCACACCCACGCATCCTCCGGCGTGGGACTCCACCTTGGCGCCCGCACTTCGGCACGAGGTCAATTAGCACCACCGGCGCACATTGGGGCTCCGGCACAGCCCGCGTCTCCCTCACATCCGCGGCGGCTCGGCACGGCGATTTCCGGCAGTGGGGGAGGCCACGGCGCGGGCGGGGCCCGGCACGGCCTCGCGTCCTCCGGCATTGGTGGTAAGGCTACCATGTGCGCGAGAAGGGGGCGGGGGCTCTTTCTACACCACAAATCAAACGGGCTAAATTCGCCGGTGGCGAGGTGGATGCGTGCAAACACGGTGGCGGAACGAACTGAACGAGTCCAGAGCGGAACGAACTGGGAACTGGTCACGAGTCCGGCCAGATGCAAGGTAGGAACACGCCCGTAGAGAGGGGTGAAGAATCGACCACCACCGCTGCTTGGCGATTGCCTGAAACGTTGCCGAGGACGAACGGAGCGAGCGACCTGCTTGACTGCAGCCAAATCGTTTGACGATCGATCAGGCCCTAACTTGCAAAACTGTCCCGCCGCCTGCAATTGCCACGGTCATCAGGTCAGGGCCAAGACATGCATCGACAACGACCGAGGCGGCATGTTAGTATTTAACTGTAGTATACTCTATCTACGGGCCGAGGTCACCGTACGTCTGGGAAACGAAAACCAGACAGGGATCGGACCACAGGACGGGGGAGCACCGTACCGACCGCGCAAAACAGCACGGTACACTACACGCGCAGATGCACGTACCGGCGGCGGCCGGCATTGGATTGAATGGAGACGCTAAAAAAACAGTTGATCACTACGGAATACCGTACCACTAGCGTACCGTGCCGGTGTTCGTACGTGTGACCAAAGTTTATATCTGCTACTGGTACCAGCTGCAAACGTACGTACCATTTCATATTTAGAAAAAAAAATACTAGAAAAATATTTTTAATCAAGATCTAGTCTTATACACAAACTGTAAAAACCACGTGAGGTTGTTACGTGGAAACATATATATATAATATAATAAAAATAATATTATTGACCAAGTTATCTTAGAGCTAGTAATTAAGTACTGTACTTAATGTTAGAAGTAGTATCTCATAATGTTAGAGTCGAGGGTGTTCCAAATGCAGTGGTCCAAACCGACAGTCTCAGCACGATAACAGTTTCTTTGGGCCTGTTCGGCACTTTTTTTTTCAGCCACTACTGGATCCCTCCCTTACAAGACACTGTACAATCACTGTAAAATGAATTCAGAGAATAAGAGTGGATAAAAAAACAGTTATTTTTAGCTTTTATCGGCTCCTTTGGCAAACAGATGGAGCTTTAATCTAAACTTAGGCCAAGCGAGCAGTGCAGGGAAGAAAGGGCATGCATGATTGGCCCGTGATGGTATGCATGCCAAGTTGCCAACCATGTCATGCGCATAGCATATCTACCCTTACCCAATGGCAGTGACAGAGCCCCACAAGCACAAGCAAAGCATGGGCAATGTCAGGTGGGCGTTCCTTGTTGTTCATTCAATTCAAACTTTGAATTTTCAAATTAAAACAGACTTGCCCGACGCTGACGAAAAGGGGGCAAAAGCGAAAGCCAAGTCAAGCTTCTGACGTGCTGCGTGCATGCAATCATCACCATGTTATCGCCTGTGTGTGCAGTCTCGACTTGTGGTGCATGCAGGATTCGATTCGGTTCATTCTCATCCAATCGCTTTCCTTGCTTTTCCTCACTCCTGCCGACTTTAATCCGAAGTTGGCCAGCTTCTACTGACTTGTGTTGTTCACCGACCCAAGCAAACCAAGTTAATTAGATTGAGTATTAATCCTTCTTCCTTCTAGTATCATGCATGATTTATCGACGCCTTGTTGAAATGTTGGTAGTACTTAAAATTGCATAAATATCTCTGATTTTGTTGTGGCTTGTGTATCATTCGAGATATTTTTATAATTTACACAAAATTTTCGAATAAGACGAAAACGGTTAAACACGACTTCGTCCCGAATTTTTTTTCTTTCTGGACGGAGGTAGTATTTGGCATCAGTTCACTGCTCAGTGCTCCAACCTAGGATTGACTCGTCGTAGGGCGCGTCACGAGAGCCCGGATCAGTGAAGCCTGAAGCCTGTGTGCTAATCACATCATCATCATCATCATCACACATTCACATGGATGGTAAGGTAATCACTAATCAGATGTGATCACCAACGTCGGAGGAGGAAGATAACCGACCTTGCTTTCACAACACCGGACGGAATCTCGAGCAGATCCGTCGCTCAAGCACTGTAACAAGAAATTCGATTTCCAGAATTCCATTCACGTTCCAGCTCGATCGCAACACGGTGACCAGGGAACAGGCTCACATGGGAATCAATGAACGTTGGCGCAGATCGCTGACCGTGCCGCCGCCGTCACTTGCCCAGCACGCACCGCTCCTCCATTCCTCTCACTCACATGCCAATGCGAGACCTGCGGCAGGCAGCGGCAGGCAGCTCACCTCAGCTCCCCCCAAGAAACGCACCAAAAACGCCCTCCCATCCCCGACCCCGACTCCTCCCAGCTCGCTCTCGCTCTCGGCGGCGTCTCCGCCTCCGCTGGCTCTGGCTCTCCCGCACTCGCTTCCCTTCTCCCCACCCCACCCACGCGGACGCGGCCACGCCAAGCTACCAGGTTCAGCCAAAGCAGCCACCTTTGGCTGGCGCACCTCCCCCTCCCTCCCTTCAGATCCAACCGAGGACGAGGAAGGGGGAACGAACCATGCCGCCGCCGCTACGCCGTGGCGGCGCTGCCCTCTTCTACCTCTCCCTCTCCCTCGGCCCCCGCCTGGCCTCTTCCGAGCCGGACGCCGACAAGCAGGCGCTGCTATCGTTCCTCTCCAGCGTAGGTCGAGGCGCCACCGCGCGCGCGCATCAACTGGCCCACCACCCCGCTCGCCTGCTTCGTCCCCAGCTCCACCACCACCGGCTGGACGGGGGTCACCTGCAGCGCGGACGGTTCCCGCGTCGTGGCGCTCCACCTCCCGGGCCTCGGCCTGTCCGGGACCATCCCGCCCAACACCCTCGGCCGCCTCACCGCGCTTCAACTCCTCAGCCTGCGCTCCAACAACCTGTCGGGCCCGTTCCCCGCCGACCTCCTCCCGCCTTCCCGCAACTCACGGGACTCCACCTCCACCGCAACGCCTTCACCGGCTCACTCCCCACCACTGGACTCGCAGGACTCGTTTCGCTCCAGGTGCTCGACCTCTCCTTCAACGGCTTCGACGGTGGCGTCCCAGCCGAGCTTGGGAACCTGACGAACCTCGTCGCGCTCAACCTCTCCAACAACTCGCTGTCCGGCCGCGTCCCCGACCTTGGTCTCCCGAAGCTCAAGTTCCTTAACCTCTCCAACAACCACCTCGACGGGCCGTTGCCGCCGTCGCTTCTCCGGTTCGCGGACGACGCCTTCGTCGGCAATAACCTGACGCGCTCGGCTCCGGCGCCGCCGGTTGGTCTCCCTCCTCCGTCTTCTGGCGGCCTCACTCCCTCCTCGCCTCCCACCGCGAGGAGACGGGTCAGGCTCTGTGAGGCGGCTATCCTCGCCATTGCCGTCGGCGGCTGCGTCGCCGTGTTCGTCGTCGTCGCGGTGCTGCTCCTCGCGTTCTGCAACAGGGACGGCCGGGATGACGAGACGCGGAGCGGCGGCGGCGTGGTGGCTGGGGAGAAGAAGAAGGGGAGGGAGTCGCCCGAGTACTCCTCCAAGGCCGTCATTGGTAAGGCCGGGGACGGCAACCGGATGGTCTTCTTCGAGGGCCCGTCGCTGGCGTTCGACTTGGAGGACCTGCTCCGCGCCTCCGCCGAGGTCCTTGGAAAGGGCGCGTTCGGGACGGCGTACCGGGCCGTGCTGGAGGACGCCACCACGGTCGTCGTCAAGAGGCTCAAGGAGGTGAACGCCGGCCGACGCGACTTCGAGCAGCAGATGGAGCTGGTTGGCCGGATTCGACATGACAACGTCGTTGAGCTCCGCGCGCCTACTACTACTCCAAGGACGAGAAGCTGCTTGTCTACGATTACTACAGCAGGGGAAGTGTATCCAACATGCTCCATGGTATGATCCTTGCACTGACCACTCTCCTTCGTCCTGTCACTTTCATCGTTTCTTTCAGTGCTCAATTTGAAATTTGCAATGTGTGCTCCATAACCACCACTGTCTGTTTGTGTGTTAGAAATGTTGCAATCATGAATCATGATAGTGGTACTTAACAAATGAGCTAGGAGATGTGGCAATTTAAAAGGAAGAAATTTTGTAACATGGGGTCATATTATGGTGACCTGGAGATGCCATGTTGCTTGTTGTTTGGGAAGAGTCATGGGTTGATAAGCTAACTGTTTGTTTAGTGCAAGCAACATACTACTTGCTTGACTTTTATCCGATTTTATAGGTAGGATGTACAATTAGGATTGGGGGTTAACGGTAAATAAAGGTAATGCTGGATCCAAACGCTACAAATGTGGAAAAGGTCCTTGTTTGTGCTCTGTTTCTTGTCTAGGTTTTTTAATCTTCTGATGATGACTGTAGAGTCTTTTTTGACCCATATATATTTGAAAATTTCTCTCCTCTCGGCTTCCTATCTTTAGGAATACCAGTCAATATCTGCTCCCTTTTCTGCCTTGACAAAACAGTTCTCAAGTGGGAGTCACTGACAATGAATGGGAATGATTTCCTAACCTTCAGTTGAGAGGAATGGTGATTTTCCATATTGCTGAACATGCCACTTTTGACCCCATTTTTAAGGAGAAGATGAGCTTTAGTGTTTTGTGCTTGGTTCACCGAAAGTAGCTACCATGTGCTGCCGATTTCTTCCTTAATTTCGGTTTGTTGACTTGTTGTCATGCATTGAATTTCCTGTGTTCCTTTAGATCTAGCAGTTTGGCACATCATGCTTAGCTGTCTTCACTTGCAATGTGTCTTCAAACAATCAAACAGTATGTCATTTCAATTCAAGTTCACATGGCATGCTTGATGTGCGGTGGTCAACTGTGGTCACATCAGTGCCGTCTTAGCAGCAAGATAATCTGTTTCCTATCTCATCCTATGAGGCTAAGTGGATAGTGAAATCTTGTTAACAAATCTTACTTAACTCACATGATGTCATGAAATTTGAACAGAAAACTGCATAGTTTATTAATTTGTAACCATGTGATGTTGATAATAATAATAGATATAAAAAGAAAAAAAAGGAAGCTATAAGTGGTGGCAGGTATAGAAAAATGGCAGGTGATTGTGAAAGAAAACTGCATGATAGTTGCACCAACAAGCAGATGTAGTTGAGTGTTGTCACCTTTAGTCTTCCCATGTTGAATTGGTAAAATCCTTCAATTAGTTAGCGTTGCTGTTCACTATCATGGTCCATTCCTCCATTTCAGTGTCAGAGTCTGGACCGTAGGAGGACCATGTACTATGCATCAACTATCTGCAATCATGTTAGTTTTGTATCTGTATCATGATGGATTACATGTAACAGGGACACCGAATTGGACATATTTTGGCCATAAAGGAGTGCTTTTGTTATCCAGAAAATAAATATTAATTGTACTGTAGTGTGATGGTTAATATTTGATGTTCAAACGCTTCAGTTGAATGAAGAAGACATAGATCTCAGATTTCTGCTCTTTTTTTTTCGCTTTCAGGGAGGAGGGGAGAGGACAGAACACCATTGGACTGGGAAACCAGATTAAAGATTGCCCTGGGAGCAGCAAGAGGTGTTGCACACATTCACACCGAGAACAACGGGAGATTTGTTCACGGCAACATCAAGGCCTCCAATGTGTTCATCAACAAACACGACTACGGCTGCATCTCGGACCTTGGCCTGGCATTACTGATGAACCCGATCACGGCAAGGTCCCGTTCTCTTGGGTACTGTGCACCGGAGGTCGCTGACACGAGGAAAGCATCTCAGGCTTCAGACGTCTACAGCTTCGGCGTCTTCATCCTGGAGCTCCTCACAGGGAAGTCGCCTGTCCAGATAACTGGTGGTGGCAACGAGGTCGTCCACCTGGTGAGGTGGGTGCAGTCAGTCGTCCGGGAGGAGTGGACTGCGGAGGTGTTCGACGGTGAGCTGCTGCGGTACCCCAACATCGAGGAAGAGATGGTGGAGATGCTCCAGATCGCAATGGCGTGCGTGTCGAGGACCCCTGAACGGCGGCCCAAGATGGCGGACGTGGTGAGGACGATCGAGGAGGTGCGGCGGAGCGACACTGGGACACGGCCGTCCACTGAGTCCTCGACTCCGGCTGCCATGGAAGCAGCCCAGAACCGGGTAGAGAGCTCGGCGGCGGCACAGGAACGGTGAGAGCTGAGAGTTCTTCCACCCAGACGCTCGCAGATTCATTGTGTTTTGCTTTTCCACGGTAGGAGCACGGATTATCAATCCTGTGCTTTTGGCAGGTGGTGTACCATTCATTCTTTTGTGTTAAGATTCCGTGTTACGAAATTGTAACAGAATGTCATGTGGACACTGTGGTCCGATTTGGCAGCAATTGCTCACTGCTGATTAATCTCTCTTAAGAGAAGGAAGGAAAAAAGCAGCTGTCTGATCTGCTGACACTACATTTGGTGCTGCTATGCTTTGTCAGTTTACAGTATGTTGCTAGATCCGATGTGAATCTGACGCACTTGAGGCATGGCGATGATCTGCATCCATTCAGGAGCTATTTTTTTTTTTTATACTTCCTCTGTGCTAGATTAATTGCCCACCTTGTTTTTTGAGAAGGTAAACTTTTTAAAATTTAATAACTGAATATGATTCTACCTGACTATCTCACATTGATCAAATTAAAGGTGGCAGTGGGTGACTATAGAGCTAGAGGCAGTGGATTGGATAGCATGGCAAAGGTCATATTATATTAGTAGTGATTTGTTACTGTACATGATTGATCAATGTGCCTGACTATCCATATTTTAAGAAAATTACAATGCAGTAAGCTCTACATCACGAGACTAAAAGTGCAACGAGTACGTACATACAGTAACTAAAAACTCATAATAATTAATTTCTGGTGTGTTACATCTTTTCAGCTATGCACTTTCTATGGATGCCGTCTTGATCCAGAACCGACATCCATTACTCAATGCTACTTGCGTTGTAAAAACTGAAAAAGGCATGAAAAAGAAAGAGGAAACAGATTTTGAGTTCATCGCTAAATACTAACACAAATGCTTAATGCGACTAATTACGGGGAACCATGGCTTCCTAAGCGCGGCCGCTGCCGAGAGCCTGCGGTCCGGGTTTGTGGCCAGCAGACCTTTCAAGACCTTGAAGCCACCCGCAGACAGTACCACCATCTGCTCCGGTGGGAACTGCCTGCGGCGGGCGTACTTCTGGAGCCTCAAGGCCATATGTGCGAGTGGCTCCGGGCGCTGCAGCCTCACCCACTCTTCGATGTACTGAGCGTTACCGGCGATGAGGTCGCCCATGATGCCGCCAAGCGCCCACGTGTCGACCCGATTGCCATAGTCCTTAGTGGATCCCAACTCGAGCTCAGGCGCGAGGTACTGTCTGGAGGTGGCCACCCGCCCGGTGCCGTCCTTGTCTTCCTGCGCCGCCGGCTTTGACATGCCGAAACCACATATCTTACACAACAGCCTGCGGCTCTCGGGCGCGGCGTCCGGATCGACCACATCGACCACCACGTTCTCCGGGGCGATGTCCCTGTGCAGGACGCCCGCCCTGTGCGCGTGCCTCGCGCCGGCGAGGAGCTGCTCCATGATGTCACACACCTGGTCCTCCTTGAACAGCTTGCCGTTTTCGGCGCTGCTGGTTCATGTACTCGCGCAGGTTCATGGGCCCAGCGTACTCCGTGACGATGAAGGAGTCGCCGTCCTCGCGGCTGCTGTCGGTGTACGTGGCCAGGAGCTCGACGACGTTAGGGTGGCCGCGGCACGCCTTGAGGAACGTGACCTCCTGCTCGAAATATTGGGGAGGGGTCCTCAGCAAGCGGTCGTCGTCGATCCTCGCAAAGAGCTGCTTCACGGCGACGAAGCGCTCCGACACGCGGTCCCAGGCCTTGTACACGTCGCCGAACATGCACATGCCCTTGCCCTTGCCAAGCTTCTTGCGGGGCTCGTATCGCTCCGCCACGGCAGCCAGCCAGGGGACGGTGGGCACCACCGCCACATCGTTTTTCTTCTCCTCATCGTGGCTCCGGCTCCTCAATTTCCGAGATGTCGGCCATGGATGTCTGACTTGTTGATGTGGCCGAAAACGCTAGTAGATGAAAACTGCACTAGTAGATGAAATCGTGTTGTAGATGAGAAATCGCGTTGCTGCTAGATGAGACGAAGAGAGAAGCAAGGCTGACATTATATGTGGTGCATCGACCGATCAAAACCCCTCCGATCCGGAGCCGGAATCGGAACCGGACTCAGAATAGTGGTGCGTGGCCGAAGAGGACTCAGAATAGTGGGCCAGCCCAATACGTCACACGAGTTTGGGCCCGTTCGCGGTAGCGGACCACCAGCGCCGTCGCAGCGCCATGGCCTCCTCCTGACTGTGTTTTCAATTTCGAAAAAAAGGGAAATTCAAAAAATTCCCGAAATTTCGGTTTAAATTCAAATTTAATTTTTTTTTTTTTAAAAATTGACATGATTTTGCTAGAAACTATCTATGATTGATTCCCGAAATTTTGGGTTTCTCGATAGGCATCGGAAGAAACATGATTCCTGCTCAACCGTACTCGCCTCCGGTCCTACCCCTCAACTCCATTCCGACCAATGACGCCTCGCCCGCTGCCGCGCCGCGCTAGGCTACTGCTGCGGCCGGGCCACTTGGTACGCCTCCCTGCCAAAACCGCCCGTCACCATTTTTTTATAGGCCATATCGAAGCGCGTTTTTATTAAGCGAGAAAAGAACTCCATCGTCATCTTTACTTTCGACTTACTGCCGCCGATTAACTCGCGCAAGATCGCGTCTGCAGGTGCTTAGGTGCATTCATTATTGAGGTAAGTTTTTTTTTTTTTTGAAACCTGTATTAGCACGTCATTCATTAAGTATGAGCAGATAAAGTTTAATACAAAGGTGGCTTCAGTAATCCTAAGATTACTTAGGCTCAGCAGCCGTTTGACACCAAGAGTGTGTTTACGCGTACATGCTGCGGGACACGGCTCTAAGCAATAATTCTAACATGACAAGAGCCTTCGATTTGTAGGGTAATGATGAATATTATTTTTAGATGGATTGACTATGCATTAATTAACATAAAATGAATCAGAGCTGCCCTGTTTCTGATATGGATGAATCCCCACCTAACCATGAGAGACAACCCTATGGTCAATACTAGCACCTTTTTTTCGAAACGTACCATTGGCATGTACCGCATTAGGGGGGAAGTTAGAATTATTTTACATCCACCATCCTCGTTGGCAAGTTGCCACTAAAGAATGGTGGTCACACATTACACAAGGCGCCGGCTTGAACGACGGAGCAAGAGTTTGTGACTAACTAGGAAAAGCGTGGTGAACTACCGCACAACCTGGAGCAGCGCCAGCACCGTGAAACCCGCCACGCACTAGTCATCCGCCCTCGGCGTGATCCCGTCGAACAGGCCGGGCGGAGTAGCGGAGATCCCGCCAAAGGTCCAGTGGTTTCGCTCCTTCCAAACTTCCCAAGTAACAAGGAGGACTAGAGAGCCGAGGCCACGCCGAAGGGGCTCCCGCACCCGATGGGACGGTGTCGCGACCACCCGCGATCGCCACGGAGGTGGGCACCGGCGCAGGTGATCCATCAAATCACGGGCGCGAATCGCGAAACCAAAGCTCCCGCGTGGAGACGCCAAGCCGAGAAGAGGTGGTCGTCTCGTCTCCCGGGAGCACATTGCGCAGCCCGCCCGGCGGCCGCAAGCCATGCCGCATGTGACGATCGGCCGTCCACGCCTCCCGTGGATGGCGAGCCAGAAGAAGAACTTCACCTTCGGAGGTGCAGAGGTCTTCCATAGTTCCTTTGTCCCCAGGAGCTGCGATGAGCCGATGAAGAACGCCGCGTACTGAAAGAGCTGGTGTAGTCCCCCACCCCGGACAGTCCACTTCGCACGGCGGTCCGGGACCCACGGGAGCAGCGTGATCCCACGCAACTTGACCCACGCATCCGAGAGCTCAACGAGGACTGCTGTAGTGTAGGCGCCCGGTGTTGTCGCGGATCCACCGGTTGTCTAGCGAGGAGTCCCGACCGACCTGCAGCGTCTCAGAATAGCCCGGCCGCAGCATAGAGGCACGCGATGTCGCCTCTGGATGGGCCCATCGGGTAGCCAAGCGTCCGTCCCGCAAACGCGGCGCCCATCCCCAACCACCACCAAGGCGGAAGCGTGGAACATAGCATCCACCATGCGTTCCCTCGGTCCGGGTAGGAGAGCGTGGGCGGAGCCCGGCGCACCCTGGCCAACCACCACCATCGAGTCGAAGGGCAAAGCCGAGGATACGAAGGTTCGGCACCAAGACCCTCATCCTCCGTCGGAGAGCACCACGATAGGCCGGGCCACCTTGCACTTCCCTCGGCGACCATGGTTGTCCCCCGCCCAAATGAAGGCCCGCCTCCTCTTGTCAATCTCCGTGATGGCCCATGCGGAGAGCGCGCAGCAGATGGACATGTGAACGGGGATGGCGAGAGGGGGTTTCGTGAGTTTCACATCACATGCTCACGATGGGTGGCAAACTACCATCCGAGATGCAACCGCGCACGAAATCGACTCAAATTTTTTTCATAGTGTAAAAATCGATATAAGGACAACTTGTCAAATTTCATGATTTTTCAACTCCGTTTGAATTTTATAGAATTTTAAAACAATCGACTTCGCAAGTGAGTCGGCGTGTTTCGTGCACAAGATATTTGAATTTTGGTGTCTCGCCATGGATGAGGACTCAAGATAGACTCACAAGCATGTTTATCATTTTTGAATCATTTAGATTCATTATTCGAATCACTTGCAGTTCAAATTTTAGTTTTCAAAAGAAATTCAAATAATACATGAAAATTCATAAAATATAGTAAAAAAGATTGAAAAAAATTGCAAACTTCAACAACGAACTACAAGTACTGTAGCTAAGCTAGAGCAAGAGTTGTGATGGCTAAATAAAAAAATGCTTTGCCGAGAGCCGGGACAAGGGCTCTCGACAAACCCAATCTTTGCCGAGAGTTGGGACAAGGGTTCTCGGCAAAGCTAACCTTTGCCGAGTACCCTACAGAACTCTCGGCGAATCACAAATGCTCGGTAAAGTTTGGGGGACACTTGGCGGCGTTTGGTGGAATAAAAACTACGCCGAGCTCATTTTTTTGTTCTCGGCAAAGTTTTTTACTTTGCCGAGGGACGGACAGCAATTAGTCGGCAAAGGTTATGCTAATTGACGGCGTTATGTCGGACCCGTCTATGCCGACTGCCTACCCTTACTTCGCCGATCGCCGCGGCAAAGCCAAGCTCACGACCGTCGGAGCCAAGCTTTGCCTAGGGTGCTTCTTTGCCAAGAAACTGGTACGCTTGGCGAAGGAAGCTTCGCCGACCGTTTTTTCTTTGCCGAAAGCGGCTGTCGGCGAAGAATATCTTTGCCGAAAGTCTTATTTTTTGGCAGTCGGCAAAACGCAGTACCGTCGGGCGAAGACCCGCTTCCCGTAGTGGTTGTGTTGTTTTTCAAAGACCCAGTTTCCGTAGTGGTCGTGTTGTTTTTCAGAGATGGTATATGGACTCTCTTGTGCAGTATCGGCATAACTCTTTGCAGCCTGATAGCAAAGGGAAAAATGTGGGAGTAAGAGGTCTTCTGATGTGGCTCTGTATGCCCAGTAAAATGTATTTCTCCTCCATCGGCTATGCAGAAGATTATCGTTGATGGAGCTTTGCTTCAAAAAAAAAAAAAAAAAATTGCTTTAAAAAAAAAAACGTTGATGGAGCTTTCATTTGTAGCTCAGGTAACGTGGCTACGGGAGTGGTGATCAGGGATCATAATGGCCATGTAAAATTGGCGTCGTGCTGCCTACTCCGATGCGGGCAACAACCCGGCGGTCCTCGCATGGTACTCGGTCTTCGATCCCATGGTGCGGCCGCCCTCGCGCCCTCAGCACCCTCGCAGGTCAAGGCACCGGCACGCTTCATGTTGGAATTTAGATGTTAAATGGGCTTGGCCCAATAACAAATTCTGAAATTTCTAAAGAAATCTCAAAGGCCCATTTATGAATATGGAAAAGAGGGAGTGGTGGAATCCTTTTTAGTATCACATTTCTTGTGGAAGGTGGAAGGACCAACCTAAATATGAAAGTTGTTTCTACCTTCTTAGTTCTAGTGTGAGAAGGAGAAATAGAACTCCACATGCGCTGGCTGCCGCCTTGCCGCGCGTGGGCGCACCAACGAACGAGCGAGCAAGCGTGTCTCCTCCAAACCGCGTCTTTGCGATCCTGCACCGGGAGAAGACGAATAAGGTTTTTCCGCACACTGCTCCGACAACGATCTGGAGGACCTCGGCATCACTTTCGGGGGAACCTCTTTATTACGTTGTCCTCAACGTCGGGCAAGAATTCTCAAGATCCAATCTTTATGTTAGTCATGTTCAATCTATCCGTCTTTAGTTGTGCTTATACCGCATTCCACGATCCATGGTATGGTATGCTATGCTATGATCTATGATATGCGTTTTTTTTTTTTTTAAAACCATGATCTATGATATGCGTTTATGATACGCTAGTATGATTCACATGCTTTATCAAGTAGATCAGTTTATCATGATTTATTTTATAGAATTAATCTAAAAATTGCTTAATATTTCAACACCCCCGAGGTAAGGGATTGATTCCCTCAATCCCTGCATACAGAATCAAACGAGAACGAATTGACAAATTGTGTTAATCAGTAGAATGCTTCGCTGGCTCACCTCGATCCGATCCGATCCGATCCGGTGCACAGGCCCAACACCAATAAACAGTGAAGCAGTTATCTGTCGTGATTCGTGGCTTACTTGTGCCGCGTGCAAAAATACTAATAAAGAAACAAATCGTCGAGCCATGCCATCCATCTTGGCTATTTATTTAGTACAACCTTTTCTTTGTTTCATTCAACCTCTCATGGTCCTCGCCGGGCTCTTGCTGTATTTCAGTTCTTGGTTCTGACTGAGGTATAGTGTACCCTGTTTCTCTGTTCTTGTCGAGCCGATCCGAAACGAGGAATCTAGAAATCTTCAAGAAGTACCCGGATATGCATCGTATTTAGTAATTTCTAGTTTAATTTGTTGAAGTTGCTAATAAGGTCGTTAATTTTCAAGCTTGGCGTCGCCGGTGAATGCGCGCAGCAGCGAGCTGAGATGCCGCATATCACGTCGCCAGTCTCAGCTTGTGCCGTTCTGCTCCTCCTCCTCATCCTCGGGTTGGCAGAGGCGGCCACCGCCTCCCACTCCCACTCCTCTGGCGGCGGCCGCCGCTACGACTCCATCTTCAGCTTCGGCGACTCCTTCGCCGACACGGGCAACAACCCGGCGGTCTTCGCATGGTACTCGGTCTTCGACCCCGTGATGCGGCCGCCCTACGGGTCCACCTTCTTCGGCCGCCCCACCGGCCGAAACTGCGACGGCCGCCTCGTCATCGACTTCCTCGGTACGTACTTAATTATGCACGCCGCCTATGCCTATGCAGTCTTGGATTCGTGCTGATCACGAGCGATCGAACTCGTCGTCGTCGGCGTACGTGTGGCATATATGCAGCTGAGAGCCTGCAGCTGCCAGCGTACGTCCCGCCTTACCTAGGCCCACCGTTCGCCGCCGCCCCTTCACCGGCGGATGGCGACGTCGTCAGACGTCGCTTCCGCCATGGCGCGAGCTTCGCCGTCAGGGCTGCCACCGCTCTGGACGTGGAGTTCTTCCGCGAGGGGACATCCCCGGCGGGGGCAGCAAGTTCCCTCTCAACGTCAGCCTGGGCGTGCAGCTGGAGTGGTTCGAGTCCATGAAGCCGTCCTGTGCCGCACAACTCTAGGTACCGCACACATGTCCATGTCGTCGATCGATCGTATTCGGCCGGATCGCCATGTTTCTTATGCTTGTCTCGTCGTGCAGAGTGCAGGGAGCGGTTTGGGAGATCCCTGTTCTTGGTCGGCGAGTTCGGAGTCAACGACTATCACTTCTCTTTCGAGAGAAAAAGCGTCCGCCAAGTCAGGTCATACGTTCCTCGCGTCGTCAGGGCCATCCGTCGAAGTACGTCGTCTATTTACTCTCTTGTTCGTTGTCTGGGTTCTGGTATCGAATATATAATCTGTGTCTGACAGAGGCTGATCTGGCACGGCGCGACGACGCTGGTGGTTCCGGGGTGATCCGTCGCGTTGCTCGCCGCCGGTGCTGGCCATGTTCCCAGACGCCGGGCCGGAAGAACGCGACGCCAGGACGGGGTGTCTGAGGGCGCCCAACGAGCTGGGGCGCCACCACAACGCGCTGCTGCGTGCGTCCCTGCGGAAGCTCCGGGCCAAGCACCGCCACGCCCGCATCGTCTACGCCGATTTCTTCCGCCCCGTCATGGCGATGGTGGAGTCCCCACACCAGTTCGGTCAGTGAACCTGACCTGACTGACCTGTCTGATCCATCGATGGATCGATCTCATGGTTGAAGATGACCGACTGACATGCCTTGCTGACTGATGGTTGACGACATGCAGGGTTCAGAGAAGACGTTCTGACAGTGTGCTGCGGCAACGGCAGCGTCTCCTGCGGCGACCCAGGCGCAGCCACGTGCCCCGACCCGTCGGCTTCCCTCTACTGGGACGGTGTCCACTTCACGGAGGCGGCGAACCGATACATCGCCGGCGGCTGGCTGCGCAGCATCAACCGCTCGGATAGGATGCAACTTGCAAGGCCCAGGGGTGGCGGCCGATCAAGTTATGTTTCCAAATGAATATGGTTGCCTATGGAAATAACATTTCGAGCTACGTTATCAACATCTTTGCCCAAATTCACTTTACTGAGAATCATCCCTTTTGGGTTTTGGCAAATAAGACTTAGACTGGAATTGTGAGTCTCCTGGTTTCTTAAACCTGAGTGACGGCTTTACTGTGTAAATAGGCCATCCTCACTCGACGACTTAAAAGTCATTTGCTAATGAATTGCCCAAATTCCTAGCATCTTTCCTTTTCAATTGATAAGTTTTTTAGTTACCAACATATATGTGTTATTATGATAAATGTTTTTTTAAAAAACCTTAAGTTTAGGTTTCAACATCTATGGCCACAAACCTCACTCTCCTCGAGGAGTAGATATAGATCAAGAAGACTTTAGAAGAATACTTTTTTTAGGGAACCATAGAGCTTTCATTCATTATCATCGGGGAATACAATTTGTGGCCGCTAGCTTAGCTAGCCAGTTCGGGATTACATCAAGCCAAAAGAAAGAATGTTCGATGGCACAGATTAAGGAGGCACAGACATGCACCACCGACTTAGCCTGTCTACGCACCCAACACTCATGAAAATCTACAAAACTCTTCCCTAGCTCTATGATATCGAAACACAAGCTTCCAATCGGCGAGTAGATCGAGTCCAGGCTTTGTAGAAGGCCCGCCAATCCTTGGCAATCAACTTTGAGCACCACCTTTCAAGACCAAGCTCCCGGCCAGCTCCAACCCCTCCCATGCCGGCTTTGGGCTTCAGCTGAGACGGCAGATCAACATCATCAAATCATCGTGCTGCTGCTCCCATCACTTGTCCGGCAATGTCCCAAATAACGGCGCCTTGTGCGTCCCTGTACAGACTCCATATCAAAGCCAGCATTTGTGTTGACCTTCACCCACCCCTCGTCTGGTGCCGCCACCGCGCCCGGTCCGGCTTCCTCTTGCACTCTTGTTGTGGTCGCAAGGGTGACAGCTCCTCCAGTAAACTTAGGAGAATACTTTGACAAGATAGCAGTGGCCGAACTTGATTATGGATGGCATTGAGGGAGACAAGATTCACGGAATGATAAAATGAACTTTGATTGAGCATGGAAAGGTAAAATGAAATGCCGCGTGCGGCCCCCAAGCCCTATGCACCGTGCTTCATGCCCTCGCTGCATCGAGGTGCTACCGACGCCGCCATTCCCTACCAGGAGGTCGTGGCTGCAGTCAACACCGGTGCCGCCCCGCGATGCTCGCCCTCCTGCGCCCCTCTCCCCCTCCCTTTCTCCCATCCTTCACCGGGGGCGAGAACGACCACTGTGACTCCGACGAGGTAGGGGCAGTCCTTTCTAGTTATAAGCTCTCCTCCTCCTCCTTCTCCAACTTATCCTCTCCCTCTCTCTGGATCTAAGGGATGTGGCCGTGTGTAGGATTCCAATGATCTCTGGGGTCAGGTTTCGTTGTTGTTGCAATGTGTCGCTCAATGTTGCAACGAATGATTTTTCATTGTTTCAACAAGAGTTTTGTTGATGTTGCGGCAATAGTTCTTGAGATGTTGCAAGCAACATCATGTTTTTCGTTGTTTCAATTCATATTTTTTTTTTTTTTGTTGCATTAGATGTTCTTTCTATGTTGCAAATAACGTTTTTCGGTGTTGCATTTTTTTTTTTTCCCGATTTTGCAGTGGATGTTTTCAATGTTGGTAATGGATTTTTGTTCATTTTGCAATTCATATTTCTGTTTGTTTCATTTAGATGTTAATTTGATTTTTGCAATAGGTTTTTTCATTGTTTGCAGAGGCGTGTTCTTAGGGGCGAGCTCGTGGCGAGCAGATGTACTGGGATCCGATGTGGTTGGGGGCGAGGACGGATGCGTGGATATGGGACAGAGACAGGTCCTTGCGCAGGAAGCGGTCTTGTTTTTTCTTCTGCTGCCTCGGTGCTGAGCGGGAGCAGGGCGTCCGATGGGCAGTCGTCCCCATCCGAGCTGCCTGTAGGCGTTCACACACCTCATTTTTTTTTTACACACCTCCAGTTTCCAAAAAAAAAAAAAAAAAAAAAAATTGACACCACCTCTTTCCCAATTTGCTCCAGCAGGTTCAGGTTGGCACCACGAGGCAGAGCAGGCGACATGGCCGACTTCTTGGCCCGTGCTTGCGTTCCGCTCTTGCTCCTCCTTGTCCTCTCGTCGACGCCACCTGTTGCCGCCACGAGCCCCTCCCTTGTCGGCGTCAGGCGGCGCTACGACTCCATCTTCTGCTTCGGTGACTCCTACACCGACACCGGCAACAACCCCGTGGCCTATGCATGGTACGGCATCTCCGACCCGGACACGCACCCGCCCTACGGTTCCACCTTCTTCGGCCGCCCCACCGGCCGCTACTGCGACGGCCGCCTCGTCATCGACTTCATCGGTGAGTGCCCTGCTTTCATCCATTGTCTTCGGCCGGCGGCGGTCGGATACAGACAGCAGCTGACCAATCGCCGCTCCGGTCCGGTCAACAGCAGAAAGCCTGGGCCTGCCGCTCGTCCCTCCTTTCCTCGCGCGCAACGGGGACAGGGAGAGCTCCGCTTTCCGTCGCGGCGCCAACTTCGCGGTCGCGAGCGCCACCGCCGTCGACGCGAGCTTCTTCCACCACGACGAGGAGCCCCACGACTTCGTGTTCCCTCTTAACGTCAGCCTCAACGTGCAGCTGCAGTGGTTCGAGTCACTCAAGACCTCGCTCTGTGCCACATCCAAAGGTGAATCGACTCTCTCTCGCTCAGCGTCTCTCCCTGTTCCTGATTGATGATGAAACAGAGGAACTGATCGAGGACGATCTGCAATTGTGCACGCAGAGTGCCAGGAGTTGTTCGCCAGCTCGCTCTTCTTCGTGGGCGAGCTCGGGATCAATGACTACAGTGTCTTGTTGGACACCGGGAAGAGCATTCAGCATGTCAGAGCATTGGTTCCAGATGTCATCAGCACCATCTCCATGGCCATCGAGGTAACCACACTCACTCACTCCATTAGAGACTTGCAACGGTAATTAGTAACGGTGGTTAGTCCACGCACAGAGGTTGATCAAGCACGGGGCGACGACTTTGGTGGTTTCCGGTACGCCTCCGGCGGGATGCGTGCCGCCGATGCTCGCCCAGTTCGCCGCCGCCGACCAGGCAAGCTACGACCCACGGACAGGGTGCCTGAATGCGCTGAACGAGCTGTCCGTCCACCACAACACGCTGTTGGAAGAGTCCCTAGAGACGATCCGGGGCAGCCACCCGGACGTCGAGCTCGCCTACGCCGATTTCTTCAGCCCTGTCATGGCGATGGTGGAGTCACCGGGCAAGTATGGTCAGTATTCAGTGTTTGTTGTTAGCACGCACCCCATCGGGGCATGTCCGGCAGTTCTCTCACTATCACTGCAAGAATGTGTTGCAGGGTTGGACGAGGACAATGTTCTTGCCGCCTGTTGTGGAGGGCTGGGGGAGCAATGACGAGGAGTCCAGCCAGGTGATCGCTTGCGGCGAGCCGGGCGCGGTCACGTGCGAGGATCCGTCTGCTCGTCTCTTCTGGGATGGCTCCGGCCACCTGACGGAGGCGGCGAACCGGTACATCGCCGACGAGTGGCTCAAGAGTATAATCATGTCGCCGCCTGTCTTGCGAGCGTTTACGGCGAAAACGACGGCTGGACGCTTGAATTATTTTTGATTGGGAGATCTACTCTACTACTCTACCAACCAACGTTTATTTCTCCTCGTGTGGAGTCATGTGGGTTACATCCAATTAATGTTGTACATAGCTCACTTTGTTTCACAAATCAAACACTCCTTTGCTGTATCACTGTGCACTTAATTAATGTTGATGGTCCAATAACTATTTCAATTTGTTATTTGGAAGAGTGACTAACAGTTACTCTTAATGGTCTGGGTCCATATGCCTGCTATGATCGTGCAGACACGATACACAACACGTGCAGTGACGACTTTTCACCACAGTGACAGGCTGACAGCGACATCACACCACGCGCTCCACGCCACCGCGCCACCTCCACCTTACCCGGCGGGCAGCGGGCACCAGGCAAGTCGAGCAAGCGGACATGGCCGACTTGTTGCCACGCGTTGCCCTCGCGTTCCTCGTGCTCCAGCTCCACCTACTCCTCCTCTCGTCGTCCTGGCCAAAGCCTGTCGCCGCCGCGCGCGCCCTCCCCCTCGTCGCCGGCGGGCGACGGCGCTATGGCTCCATCTTCAGCTTCGGTGACTCCTACACCGACACCGGCAACAACCCGGTGGCGTTCGCGTGGTACGGAGTCCCCAACCCCGTGATGCGGCCGCCCTACGGCTCCACCTTCTTTGGCCGCCCCACCGGCCGCTGCTGCGACGGACGCCTCGTCATCGACTTCATCGGTGCGTGCCTTGCTTTCATCCTCATCCCCATTGTAGCCGAACGCCTGGGCCGATGCTGATGAATCCTCTGCTGTGCTGTAGCCGAACGCCTGGGCCTGCCGCTGGTGCCTCCTTTCCTCGCGCGCGGTGACGGCAGCCTCCTCCGCGGCGCTAACTTCGCCGTCGGGAGCGCCACCGCCGTCAACGCGAGCTTCTTCCACCACGACCGGGAGGCTCCCGACATGGTGTTCCCGATTAATGTCAGCCTCAACGTGCAGCTGCAGTGGTTCGAGTCTCTCAAGCCCTCGCTCTGCGCCACGCCCAAAGGTGAATCGTCTCTCTCGTGTCCCTGAACCTGATCGATGATGAACAGAGGAACTGATGGAGACGATCTGAAGAGCAGAGTGCCAGGAGTTGCTGGGCAGCTCGCTCTTCTTGGTGGGTGAGCTTGGCTACAACGACTACTCGTTTTCGTTGACCACATCGAAGAGCGTTCAGCAGGTCAGATCACTGGTTCCGGACGTCGTCGGGACGATCTCCATGGCCGTCGAGGTACGTAATCACCAGTACTCCCTCCACGTACTAGCCGGGCAAACTAGTAACTAGGCTGCTAACAACGTGCACTAAGTTGGTTATTACCAGAAGCTAATCGAGCACGGGGCGACACATTTGGTGGTTTCCGGGATGGTTCCGGCGGGATGCGCGCCGTCGCTCCTCGTCCTGTTCGACGGCGCTGGCCCGGCAAGCTACGACACCCGGACAGGGTGCCTCAAAGGAGATGAACGAGCTGTGCGTCCATCACAACACGCTGTTGCAGGAGTCCTTAGAGAAGATCCAGGCCAGCTACCCGGACGTCGACGTCGCCTACGCCGACCTCTTCAACTCAGTCATGGCGATGGTGGAGTCGCCGGGAAAGTATGGTCGTCAGTAAAGAATTCGATCCGTGCATGTGTTGCAGGGTGTGATTCGATCGACCTTGCTTAGTGTATGATTGTGTATACGTGCATGTGTTGCAGGGTTCCAAGAGGATGTTCTTGCCGGCTGCTGTGGAGGGCCGGGGAGGTACCACTTCAACGCCGATATCTTTTGCGGCGATCCGGCCGCGGACACGTGCGAGGACCCGTCTGCTCGTCTCTTCTGGGATGGCACCCACCTGACAGAGGCGGCGAACCGATACATCGCCGACGAGTGGCTCAGCAGTATAATCTTGCCGGCAAAGGCTAGCAGCTAACGGCCTGGGTGATCCAAAGTTCAGTTGCCTTAAAAAGAAAACCGTGTGTATATAGATATCAGCTTATATATCATCCTTCTCTTTTATAACAAACACTTTGATATGACACGGTATTCTAAACTTTAACTATTTATTTATTTTATATTTGTAAACTTAACGATAATTCGATAGCATATTTAATTGCAAATTAAGTATCAAGTTTGTATTATAGTGATTAAAACTTATTGATCATGTTTTTTTTTATATGCGTCCGAGAATATAGCCGTTTTTTCATTAAGAGGAGAGAATTACATGTCAACTATAAAAAAATCCTCATAGCCCAGATTACAAACAGTGGTGGATTCTGAAATACACGTAGAAACAAAGAAAGATACATAAGAAGAGCGACTACCCTCAACACTAAGACCAACAACTCGACATGCAACTGTTCATGTAATAAGAGCCAACACAATGCAGTCTTGTGCAAAAGATCAAACCGCGGTGGCAAAGCATCCACCTAGAGAACGAGCAACCAGTAACAATGGTGGTAGCATCTGCCAACGAACCGCACGATCACGGCGGCAAAGCATCCACCAAGAAGTGGGACAGCACACTCTCGGTAGCAAAGCATCTACCGGGGGCAAAGAGCTGATGCGGCAAAGCATCTATCGATTCCACAGACGGCCAAGCATCGGCCCACGAAAAGAAGACACCCCCTACGGCAAAAGCACCGCACAAGGGGGCAACATCGACACTCTTAGCAGCGATCTGCTGAAGAGGAGCCCAACGACGAAGGACAGCAAAGCACCCACCAAAGGAGTAAAAGATAGCAGCAAAGCATCCGCTAGCATTGACGCCAGCGAGGTCAAGTGCAGCAGGACAAACCATTGCAGAGGGAAACAAAAGGCACAACAGACACAGTTAGGAACTTCCCCAGCAACAGGCGGCAAGACAGGAACAACGCAACGCCGAGGGCGAAGGGTAGTGGGCGATGAGCTGCAGAGTTGACATCCACAAACACCAAGGAAGAAGCACACGAGCACAATACACGTCCCAGCCTGGCTTATTGATCAAGTTATTGGTCAAACATTGAATTTGATATGTATATTTATACTCCCTATGTCTCAAAAAAAAGAGTGTCGTTTTTTTTTTATTTTTAGACATCGTGTTTGACATTTTCGTCTTATTCAGTGTAAAATATAAAATAGAGAAATCGACATTAAAGTATCTCTAATGGTAAATAAGTCATAACAAAATCAAAAATATTTATGAAACTTTTTTGAATAAGACGGATGGTCAAACATAATGTACCTAAAAAACCTAAAATGACACTTTTTTTAGACGGACAGAGTAAATCTTAAAGGAGTTGGGAGTTGCTATTCTACGAGTGACTGTTTTTTTTTTTTTTTCAAAAGACATCAGGCGACATGTCCTGAGCAATGGTCAGCTTTGTGCCTCCTTCAATATCAGCTCAGGCAGCAAAACAACAGGCAATGCTCTCTACATGTCGCCTGACAGTTTAGGCAACAGAAGCTGAGAAAGCATGTATAAGAAAAGAATGGTGAAAATATTTACACCGGGGGTTTATGTAGCTTTGAGCTAATTCTCCTATTTCTACCGGTCTCTGTCTTTTATGAAACCCCAATGAAAAATAACAAATGCCATCTCTGCCCTTTATGAGCCCCAATGAAAAATAACAAAAATATTTCTATACTAGTGTTTCATGCATCGAGCTTAACACATGGTCTCATTCTTGGGGTCCGCCAAATTCTCACCACTGTCATGGGCATCTAAAATCGAGACGAAAGCATTTTGCGGGTTCGATGGGGCTTAGAGCAACTCCAGCAGGGCTTAGGGCAGCTCCTGTGGTGAGCCGACTCACCAAATAAAAACAAATAAAAGAAGCGCCATTTAGATCAAAACTGATTCACCAAAAGAGTAGACTCGTTCTTCTCCCAATCTACTCCAGTGGTGTGGGGCACAAAATCGACTCGTTCTTCCCCAAGCGGCGGCGCGCAAGTCACGAGGATCTTGGTGACGGTGGCGGGAGGATGGGTCGTCGCGGAGTTTGGATCTTGGCGATGATTCACCGCCTGCGCCCACCAATCGGTGTCGACGAGCTATGGTCGATATCCTAGTAGGGGTGTACCCAGGCTAGTAGATTGTGATCGGTAGAGGTGCGCTAGACGACTAACAGGATGTTAAGCAAGACGAAAGGGCAAACACAAGAGATTTTACCCAGGTTCGGCCGCTGTGAGGGCGTAAAACCTGCGTCCTGCTTATAGTTTGTATTGCTTGGTGGAATAATGAGATGAGATCTAGAGGGGGTCCCTACCCGCCTTATATATTCGAGAGGTAGGGTTACAGGTCGGACCTTGGCCGACAAGATCTATCTTGACCGGTTACAATAGGAAAGTTTGTATGAAATACGATACAGAGCTATACAAGGTAATTATCTTGATGCCTACGCCCACGCCGTGATCTCGTGATGGCCCACGGACTCTGAAGGAGCTGAAGGGCTTCGGTCTTGCGGCCTGGGCCGGCTGGACGGCTCAGCCCAAGGTGGGCCGTGAGGGGATAGGGGTTTATCCCCCACAACCGGGCGCCTCCCCTCGTCGGTTTCTTCTCCGGCGAAGACAACGACGCCGACTTTATGCCCACGCTGCGCGCCGGCCCAAACGCATCCCCGGCGCGTGCTTCTCCCTGCTACGGTGCAACGACAACTGCTTGAGCTTCCTCGGCTGCCGCCATGGTCTCGCCCTCCTCATCGACCACGCGCGATTCGAGGCCATGGCGAGCACGGGGCGAGAAGGGGGCACGGAGGCCGAGGGGTGCCGGTGACAGCACCGACGACGCGAGAGGCACGAGCAGCTGCGGTGCGGGGTGGAGAGACGAGAGGAGGAAGGAGAGAGAGCGGCGGCGGTGGAGCGATTCCGGCGAGAAAACATTTTCTATTCGTTGTGAGTCGACCGGAGATAGTGAATCGATTCATTCTTTTTTTCCCCCTGAGTCGCCTTCTCCAAATAAGTTGATTCGACTCATCGCGCTGCCACATCAGCTCATGAGTCGGTTTGGATTTCCCACTGAAGCCCTTATACTTGAGCCCTTATAGCTAAATATGGAGTCTCAGCAAAAAAAATCCCACTCCAACAGAGCCCTACTACCGACTCGAAAGTAGGGGAGAGCTTTGGTTTGGGTGTTGCTGCATGAGTGAATGAAATTTGTTGGACCAACAAAAGTAGAGGAAAACACTCAAATCAAGTACGCGCTCTGATACATATAGACAAGCTAAAACGACTTGGAATAGAGGAATTACATATTATGTCCTTGTGACCTTGTCACAAAATTCAAATCTGATTAGTTGCATTGCTGCGTACTACTACTACCAACAACACCAAACCAATAATGAGCGTTACCGCTCGCTGCAGCAACAAATTTATTCATGCATACTTTCGGTGCTTTCACCGCTCAGGAGCACGGGGGCTCCTCGGTGGCAGTTGCAGCCGTCGTCCCGTTCCGGCTGGCAGTGGCAACGCCACCGGCACCTCGTCCCGGCGGCGGCGACGTTATGGTGCTCATCCAACCTGCAGCGATGTACCGGTAGGCCGCCTCCGTCAGGTGGACGCCGTCCCAGAACAACCGAGCCGACGGGTCCTTGCACACGGTGGCTCCAGGGTCGCCGCAGAAAACGTGCCTGTTGTAGTTGAACCTCCCGGGTCCTCCGCAGCAAATCGTCAGCACGTCTTCGTCAAACCCTGCAAACCACCACGCACCACCACCACGCACGCATGCAGATGAAGCTTCATCAGTTTCTGCAGCGGCAGCTAGCGCGCCACGTTTCATGACCATGGGCGTGAATGCGTGATGCATGGCACGCAAAATTGTGTGCTCACCGAACTTGGCAGGCGACGTCACCATGTCCATGACGGGGCCGAAGAAGTCGGCGTAGACCACGGCGGAGACACGGTGGCGGTGCCGGGCCCGGAGCTCGCGCACGGCGTCTTGGAGCAGCGCGTTGTGGTGGGCGGCCACCGCATTGACCGCTTTCAGGCACCCCGTCTGGGGGTCGTAGCCTGCTGGGTCGAGATCGGCGAACGTGGCGAGCACCGGCGGCGTGCACCCCACCGGAATTACGCCGGGGACCACCACGGTTGTCACCCCGTACTCCACGATCAACCTCTGTACGTAACCAGCTCATGGATCATCAGTTCATCTCGCGTCACCATCACCACTCACTGTGAGTGGTGATGGTGACTCACTAATGCAATGACTTCCTGTTACGTACCTCGACGGCCATGGAGATGGTACTGACGACGGCTGGCACGAGCGATCTGACTTGGTCGAGGCTCATCGCGGCCATGGCGAGGAGGTAGTCGTTGGCCCCGAACGCGCCCACGAAGAAGAGCGAGCTGCCGAACAACCTGTTGCAGTCTGCAGCACGCGTCAGAGATGCATGCGTGAGTTCCTCTGTTCGTCGTCAAGAATTCGATCATAGACATGGACATGCCTTTGGGCGTGGCGCAGAGCGAGGACTTGAGCGACTGCAACCACTGCAGCTGCACGCCCAGGCTGACGTTGAGTGGGAAGTGGGAACACGCTGCCGCCAGGGGATCCCAGCGGTGGAAGAAGCTGGCGTCGAGGGCGGTGGCACCCCCGACGGCGAAGTTGGCGCCGCGGCGGAAGGTCCTCGCCCCGTGGTGACGCGCCTGCAGGAAAGCCGGGACGAGTGGCAGGCCCAGGCTCTCAGCTGCGACGTCGACCATAGAGCAGTAGTCATCAGCTAGTAGTATATATTTGCTTTGACGGCGGGCAGCGCAGGGCATATGCACGCACCGAGGAAGTCGATGACGAGGCGGCCGTCGCAGTTGCGTCCGGTGGGCCGGCCGAAGAAGGTGGAGCCGTAGGGCGGGCGCATCACGGGGTTGGTGATGGCGTGCCAGCCGAAGACGACGGGGCCGTTGCCGGTGTCGGCGTACGAGTCGCCCAGGCTGAAGATGGAGCCGTAGCGCCGCCGCACGCGGAGAGTGGCGGTGCTGGATGACGATGACGACGCGGGCACTGGCGCCAACGATGACAAGACTAGGACGACGACGAGCAGCCACCAGACGGCGCACGGCGGCACGAGCTGCTTGCACCTCATCATCTTGCTCTCGCTGCGTGCCTCCCCTTCAGCCGCCGTGCGCGTCACTTTTCAGCGGCTCAGCGCAGACAGGTGTGTGGCGATGGCGACTCGCTATGCATCAGATCAGATATAGTGGACGGCTGTGCGGCACTGGGATGAGCTCAACAGCTAGCATGCATGGCTGGCGAGGCTGTCCTGTTCCAGCAGCCATCCGTTTTTGTTGGGGCGGTTTTGGACAGCGGCTGGTGCTGCCTTGTGTGCCCGTTTCTAGCTACCACGCCTACGACGGATCATCCGTCACGGATCGAGAGAGTCGATCGGTGCAGTGGAGAGTGCACTGTGGACGTCTCTTTCAGATTTGTTCACTCCTCTGGAGTGCATGGAGGAGCTGCCTCGATAGATACACATGGTCTGATTTTACCAACAATGATGAAGGGAGCGATGATGATGATGAGGGTTCCACAAAATGTTGACAACACGTGAAAGCATTTGCCACAGGTGCCCGATACCGTGCGTTGGCGTGTACAACATACGGGTACATACAGATTCCAGGTACGAGTTTAAAGATTTACATTGTATCATTACTGCCCTCGTTCCAGAGCATAAAACATTTTGACTTCAATTTAGAGGTATGTAAATGATTCTTTTTATCACAATATATCTAAACACGGCGGATATCTAAGTTCATACTAAAAAGCCACTCCCTCTATCCCACTATTAATGTTGCTTTAGCCAGAGGTGCGGCCAAGATTCTAGTTTCCTAGATAGAGCGTGTGTCCAGATTGACCCACGATAGTGTGAATGTAGATGATTGAATCCATAGCTAGAATGACAATTAAACTAGAATAGAGGGAGGGCCAAGATAGTATCTATGAACATCAAGATATCTTATAATTTGATCCCCTCACTCTAAGATCTCCAAGCGTTTTCAAAAACCACTCTCAATCATGATTTTCTTTTTGTCAAGATTAAAAAGCAACTCATCTCCAACAACTTCTTATATCAACTCTAATCTTTCTGCACTTGGAAAAATTAACCCAATCATGTGGAAAGATACGAGTGTGTATCCGACAATTGGCCAATCCGAAGGTGAAAAGTATGTGGGTAAGAATAATGAGAAACAATAAGGTTCCCAATAACATATTATGTGGGAAAGAAATCATAAAAGCGTCTCAAGTGATAAAATTAGGCCAGAATTCGTGATGCATGATTGCCTTCTAGCTCTTTGGAGTATGCCTTCTTGCCGTGCGAAACCGAGCTTTTTCACCCCTTCCTGCTGTGCGAAACCGAGCTTCCGGTGGATCGCTAACTTAGGAACTAGTAGTTTAACTCAAAAATGGTTACTACCCAATATGTATGGATAAGATTGGAGAGGATAAATAAAAGATAAATAATGATGTTTTGTCAAAAAAAAAGACAAATAATGATGATATATGGATTTAACTATGACCAAGCATGAATTTACCTGGTATGTACATTGCCGCTAGAAAAAAAAAAAATAGCAATGTTTTTTTTGAGGGTTAAAATGGTTAAAGAACAGATATTCCCGTTTTTTTAGAGATCACACCCTAGCGTGTGATATTCCCGTTTTAGAAAGATTTCTAGTCTAAACGGGCCATTGTTTGGCAAATCTGCAAATTGTTTTCTTTTCCCTTTTTGTTTGAGTGGGTATGTGTTAGGTGAGCCTACGTGAAGCCCAACAGTCTTATCTACTCCACTACATCTAGCCGCCGCAAACCCTATAATTCCTCCGTACTCCACCGCATTTACCAGTGCAAACCCTAAAGAACATGTAGGGATAGGAAAAACATAAGAATAGATGTGGCACATTTCTCCAATCCTATAGGTTCAAAACCACAGGAAAAATAATAAATCATGGTCCCGTTTGGAATGGAGGATTCTCATAGGAATCGTGCCGTAAAGCGGTTCCTTTGTTTCGCCGACGTCGGGGGTGTTTGGATCAAAGGAACGGTTCCTTCCGTTCGATGGAATGGCCCGGTTTCCTCCACAAAACGCAAGAACGAAAAACATCCACTCGGACTCAAATTTTTTCGGGAAGCCCGAGGCAAGTGCATGCGATGGAGGTTAGTAGGTGCACGTGACAGAGATTAGCACATGCATGAGGGGAGCTTGATGAAGACAAGATCGTTTTGCGGAGGAGAGAGCATGGGAGAGAACAAGAAGATGGCCAGTAAAGGGATAAGAATGAATGGCACAGCTACTTCGGTGCCTTTGCTGACGGGCCCCACATTTTATCTATCTGAATAGATTTGGTCCATGGACCCGTGTCCAATCCCCGGTTGCAAGATTCATGAGATACTAATCAACTATATCAAATTTACTTAAATAAACTGTAATTAGTTTTAACAGATTATACGTTTCCAAGGTTTTATATCCCTACATTCCAAACGCTATCTCATATCTATTTCCCGTGTTTTACGTTCCTCTTTTTTTCACACTTCTATCCGATCCTATTCCTACGTTTCCTATCGTTCACGTGTTTTATATTCTTCTAAACAGATTGGCAGCCTGCGTTTTTTTACCGATCGGTCATAGCAAACCGCCCGGCCTCGGTTTCGTAATCCGGGAGCGTTACCGGTAAACCGGACGGTTACCGACGGTTTGAAATTTGAATTCAATTGAATTCAAACGGCGCCGGCGA
Source organism: Hyparrhenia diplandra (assembly GCA_015847255.1). Classification (NCBI taxonomy): domain Eukaryota; kingdom Viridiplantae; phylum Streptophyta; class Magnoliopsida; order Poales; family Poaceae; genus Hyparrhenia; species Hyparrhenia diplandra. The sequence goes on along the minus strand of JADLZK010012624.1, from coordinate 42,279 downwards.
ACGGTAAAATCCGTAAACCGGGCGGTTTGAGCGGTTTACCGAGCGGTTTGAGCGGTTTACCGAGAGGTTTGAGCAGTTTGAACGGTTTTTTCAAAATTCAAAATGTAATTTTTTTTATAAAATGCTAAAAAAATTCCTAAAAATACTTCATGATTTGTAGAATCCAATGATGTCAAAATTACTTAAATTTGAGTGTGTTTAGTATGTTTTTCGACCTTCATGATTTAATGGGCCGGCTACGTATTTTTTTTTTTCTTTTTTTTCAAACTTAGATTTGAAATTTTTTATACCAAACCAACTCCAATTTGACAAATTTTTATACCATTGGCTTCTATAAATCATGAACTATTTTACAGAATTTTTCAACGATTTTTTTTTTAAATTTTAAATTTTGAATTTGCCTTCTTTTATACCGGCCGTCCGGTAACCGACCGCCCGTATAAACGGTAACCGCGGTTTACCGCGGTAACCGCCTGTCCACCGTGATCTGGGCCTGCTTGGTCCCGATCCAGATCGATCTGCGGTGAGTCGTATTCATCTTCCCTCCGCTGTCATCGCATGCAGCTGCCTTCTTTCCCCTATACACATGCTTCATCCTGACTACCATTGGGTTCTTATTTTGCTGTCTACTCTTGTTAGCGCCGATAGATCTGAATTGATAGATTGAGACTGCAGATAACTTTGATCGAGCTCTGATGCCAAGGATCCGTGCCAGTAGCTTTGGTGTTTATACTAGATTGCTGCATCTTAGCTTGATTTGTTGATCTAGTCAATAACATCCCATGGTTAAATGTTTTATGTGCAAGACATTTGGTTTAATTTGTTTCCCTACTGATTTTAGTTTGCTTTATCTGAATGGTGACTTCACCGTGATAGCTAGTTAGCCCTGTTTCATTGTGCGCTCAACTAAATAGGTTGGATTTGTTTTTGATTATTAACTAAATGTTCCTAGTGGCTTTAACTTGGTTGTCCTGCTCAAGCAGGAAAAGAAGACCACAGGCCTGAATCAGTCCTACTCAGACTTGTATTTCATTTCTTTTGTGTATTTTGACTCTCCTAGTTATCCCATCTTCCGTTACTTTCTAAGATTTCTTTTATTCCGTTGCTATCCACTCAATATTGTTTTGCTTGCTATATGGAGGTGCACAGAAAATGGGAAAAGGGGGGTATGACCCATATGAAGTTCCATGGGGTACTGTGGTGCTGATGGAGGTGACGGGGGGCTTTGCTTTCTTCGAAGTCGCTACTCCCATATTTCGCATGCCAGTGGTATGTATACACACTAACTCCATGTCGCCCTTGCAGATCAGTATTCTGCCTCTTATGATTCTATGCGTTGTGTACTGCAGAACATGATCTGGGCACATTTTACCAACCGACAAGCTACTCACAGGGTTTGTATTTCTGATTTTTTACCATGCTTTCATTAGCGCCTGCTTTGGTTGCCTCTTATTATCAGGATTGATCATGATCCATGCATGTGTTAGCTTCACTTGTCAATTTGCCATCTTCATTGAAGACTGCAACTAAAAGTATATGAAGGCTTATCTTATATACATATAATATCGCAATTAATGAAGTAACCATCTTCCTCTGTGAAATATTGTTAGTGAATTAATCTGTAGGAAAGGTGCAGGATTGCTAAGTACAGTATTCTGTGTTTTCTTGTCACCTGAACTTTTGTATCTAATGTCATGCTGGTACTCTCACCAGGCTGTGGACTGTCTTGACTACATAAGGTGTGGTGACAAGACTGCTCTGTGGTGTAGCAGTAGCCTTGGTCGTGAGAGTTTTGTTGATTTGGTTAAGGAATACTCCTCCAAAGCAACAAGGTTCATTGTAGAGGATGAAGAGCTTCGTGACCGCATCAAGTCCAATCTGGTTAGTAGATGTCTTTTAGTAATATTTTTTGTGTCTTTGCATGCATGATCACTGTTTGTTTATCTACTGCTAGGGCATTGATTCCATCAACGACGAGGAGGATGCTGTTCATGAAGTGGCGTGGGGTGTAAGGAATGCACTGCCTTTTATTATTTCTCAATTTTTATATAAAGTCACTATCAGTCCTCAGCGCCATCTCCCATTATGCCAAGGATTTCAATTGTTGATGAAGAAATACCAAATCGAGATTCCTACAGAAGCTGTAAGGACTGGATTTCTGGGAGTTGTACCCTCGTTTTTTCTGCTTTCACACTTGCTGTTGTGCCCTGTTATGCTTTGTGTGTGTGTGTATATATTTGATGTGACCCTGCTGTGCCCTGTTATGCATTCTGTGACCCCAATTGGGTAGTAGTAGGTCAATTGAGCTAGTTATCCCACTCCTTGCTTTACAGTCCAAACTAGTTCTCAATGAAATAAAAAATTTAGTTGCCAATGACCATAGACATTCACATTGATATCATTCAGGATTTCATTTATTTCATTTTGTAATGCTTGTTTTTCTTGCATTTTATATTGGTTGGCTCTGCTTAGAATTGTCACTTGCAGCTTCATCAGGTTCATATAATGTTTCTTTTGATGATGTTTATCTAGGTTGATCAAGACTTTCTAACCTCTGCTGGTACATTGCAACGACTTGATGAACTGATGCGGTGTCGTTGCGCTAACATGCGCAAGGTATGTGCCAAGCTGGTTCCTGGTATTAGTGGAATGATCAAGGATAACTTTCGCTATGTTGAAGTTATGGCAAAGATTCTGGCCCCTTGGTTGGTTGGTGAAGAAGGGGATTCATCCAAGGTAGTTTGCTTGATGTCTGCTTGATCTGTATGGATTATTCTTAGTTAGCAGCAAACTGTTGAAATGAATCAATTAGTGGTTTTGATAAAATAATTTTTCTTTGGGATACAGTGGTCCACTGCTGGTGAGCCGTGGTTCACTCCTGATGAGATGCAGAAGATAGTGGCTAAAGATGCTGCAGCAGATGATGCACGGAAAACTGTTAAGGGTGATCGTAAGTTGGCTGCTATGATAAAGGGCAACCTTCATCACTACAGGTGTTTCTCCAAATCTCATGGTATTATTCTTGAGGAAGTCAGGTCTTATGAAGCAAAGGCCAAGAGAGGGGCAAAGAGGAGCCACACAGAGATGGCTGAACAGGAGGTAGTTGAGGCGGCGGCTGAATGGAGGAAGGGACAAGATGGTGCTGACTTCACTGAAGAGAAGTGAAGTCCTTCTAAGGACAGTAGCAAGACAGAGATTTCTCATTTCTGATAATCAGCAGTTGATGTATGCTTAAGCTGCCAGTGTGTTGCTAGAATCTTACTACTATGTTTAAGCTCAGTTCTGGAACCAATATATTCTAGGGTTGCCACATTGTGTTATGTATGCTCCTGTATTAATTCGGATCTGAAACCTATGTGTAAGCTGGCACGAGCGACCTGACTTGGTGGAGGCTCATGGCGGCCATGGCGAGGAGGCAGTCATTGGCCCCGAACGCGCCCACCAAGAAGAGCGAGCTGCCGAACAACTTGTTGCAATCTGCAGCACGCGTCAGAGATGCATGCATGAGTTGCTCTGTTCGTCGTCAAGAATTCGATCGATCGGGGCATAATCATATACATACAGAGACATGCCTTTGGGCGTGGCGCGCAGAGCGAGGGCTTTAGCGACTGCAGCCACTGCAGCTGCACGCCCAGGCTGTCGTTGAGTGGGAACACGCTGCCGAAGAAGGTGGAGCCGTATGGAGGGCGCATCACGGGGTTGGTGATGGCGTGCCAGCCGAAGCCGACGGGGCCGTTGCCGGTGTCGGCGTACGAGTCGCCCAGGCTGAAGATGAAGAGCGACGCCGACGGCGCGTCCTCCACCCGGAACTTTATCAGGAACCGGCTCGCGGTCGCGGCGCACCGCGGGCTGGCACCGGTCCCGTCCGCCGGCGCCGGGACCTTGGGCGCGCCTGACGTCAGTCGCTGCACACGAGCGCGTCTGGGCCTCCCCCATGGCACCAGCTCCACCCGCTTCATCCATTGCTGAACTGAACCTTACAAAGCATCTCGCTCGCCTCGTCGTCTCCCCCCTCCCTCCTGCTTTCTGCTTCCATAGTTCCGTCTACGATCGACCAACGACCCTCCTCTCTCTGTTTTGCTTGCGCGCTGGGCCGGTCGCCCTCGCTCTCGGGCCGGCCCACCGAGCCCTAGTGTGTTAGCGGCGGGTCTGCCTCACGAAATCTCCCTCCCCAATTTTTTTTTTCGTACGAGAGGAAGACGCCTCTATTTGTCCACCAACGCCCATAGTTGGTTGAGGAGGACTGGTCTGCTTGTGACAACTGACAAGTAAAACTCAAAGGCGTCGTCCATGGTGTATTTTTCAGAAGATTACAGATACTCAACGAAAAAATTGAATGCTAACTGTTCAGTAATCACAAGTCCCAAACTTGATGCATCAAGCACCTCTCTTATCGACTGCCATAGCAAAGTCCAACAATAATAAAACACCAATACCACTTTTGATACATTTCCAAAAATTAACACTAAACATTCTTAAGAGTCCTGGAATAATAAAACTGCAGTACGCAACAACAGTGTGTGCGTGTGTTTCATTTAGATACAGTTCTGAAGCAGCACATAAAAACAACAAAAGACTCACATTGGACTAACACGAGCCTTCAGAAATGTAAAAATATATGCAGAGGTAGAATCGTCCATGCCGACGTAGTTTTGCAGTGACCTGGGAACAGGAGGGACTTGAACATCAATGACACCTTCCAGCATGTGAACAACCTGCCCCATCATCGGTCTGTGATCTTCAGCATCCTGAATGCACCAGCACGCAACTCTACAGACTCTCTCTAGCTGCTCTGCATCAGCATTGCCCTCCAGACCACTGTCCAGCAGGCACATGACATCTCCTTCATTCACCTTAACTGCGGCGTAGATTGGAAAGTAAGTAAACCTCCCCTCCTTAATCTTCTCTGAATTCCTTTGCCCTGATATGATTTCAAAGAGCATCATTCCATAGCTGTAGACGTCAGCCTTATGTGTTATTGGTACCCCTGAGATCCACTCCGGTGCAAGATATCCAATGGTCCCTCGCATTGTTGTCAGTACCCTGCTGTAATCTCGACCAAGAAGCTTTGCCAAGCCAAAGTCTGCAATCTTTGGACAGAACTCTGCATCAAGCAGCACATTATCTGGCTTTATATCACAATGTACAATACAATCCTTGCAACCCTCGTGCAGATAAGCCAGGCCCTGTGCAATTCCTAGTGCAATCGAATACCGCTGCTCCCAACTTAACTTGGAGGAACTCTTGGGGAACAGGTGGTTGCTCAAAGAACCATTCACCATATATTCATATACTAGGAACCTTCCACTATCTTCAGCGCAAAACCCAAGAAGACGGATAATATTGATGTGATGAATCATACCTATGGTCTGCACCTCTGCTCGAAATTGCTTGTCTTCCTGTCTGAGGCCTTTTAGCTCCTTGATAGCCACAACAGTGCAGCTTGGCAACATCCCTTTGAAAACGCAGCCGAAACCTCCTTCTCCAAGTTTTTCAGAGAATTTTTTCGTTGAGTTCTTTATTTGTACAAAAGAGAATACCATAAGACTTCCACTGCCACCCACTGCTCTAGCCTTGAAAAGCTTTCGTCTGCATCTCAACAAAAGAATCAGACTAATAACAATGACGGCTATCACACCGATCAATGATTCAAGAACCACCCTTTTCCAAGGAACGGTTCTTTTTTTCAAAGAACCATTCCAAGAAGACGGATAATATTCAGATCTGTCCTGCAGCTCCCAAAACCGTACTAAGCAGCTTGTATTGTAAGCAAATGCAGTACATTTGCGATTCCTTAAGCAAGAGGAACACTCACTCATGTTTGTAACTTCGAACGTCAAAGCTTTCTGGGTATATCTTTGGATGCCATCTATTGGATAAAGTGTCACTTCGACATTTGCACAATTCAGAGGGTCATTTCTTGAACAACCAGTAGCAATCTTGCCAATCCATGCATCAGTCATTAGTGAATTCAAACCAACAGGGCATATACAAGAGGCCGACAATGTGCAAAGGCTGTAAGGTCCACAATGTGAATATTCACATAAACTTTCTGGGGCAGACCACCACAAAATAGAATCGCATTCCCCTTGTTTAGCGAATCTAACAAAACCAGATTCATCTAAACGTATGTATGTGTATGCATTATTGAATGTTAGCATATAGTCTCCATGTTCATGAATGTCCATCCATCCTGGGAAGGTACCAGCAAACATCCCACCAACAGGATCCTGCTGGACAATAAAACCTCGTCTTCTAGTTGCATCCAAAGACAGACGAAGATGATTATAATTAACAAGGGTGATATTGTTGTCGTTGATTTTATTGAATCCCAGATATTGTCCAGAGAGCAGTACATTAATCGGGTTATCAAAACTCTGCCAAATCACCATGGAACTGTTTACTCGGTCTCTTATTACAAGATTTCCACTATCAAGAAGCACTGCAATAGCAGAGATAGAAGTGGTCCTAGTGCCGGGCGTGGACCAAATACTATAGCCATCTACTGTGTAATTTAGAACGCCATACTCTGAGAATGAGATGATCCATGATGTTGGATCATATTCACAGTATTCACAGTATAGATAAGGTTGCCAAAGAGGAAAATACTCACGATTGCAAGTTGATGGTTTAGCGAACCAGATACCCAAACCACGATAATAATCTTGAGGAATCGAGCAGTCGTAACCCAACTTGAAGGCACCATTTTTTGAGATGAGGCTCTGATTTGGATTTAGGAATTGACCAGGAAGGAGGGTGTCTAATGCACATGTTATTTTGTAGCAAGGAAATACAAGGCTGATCAGGGAGGGAATAGTAAAGCAAAGGAAGATGAGTATAAGAACCTCAGCCTGCTTGTGTTCACCATTCTAGGGGCACTTCTCCTTGTCAACCCAATATTGCATATGCTTAGTCCAACCAAACTTATATATATGCAAAACTAGGAAGAAATCTGCTGGCCAGTCAAGAGTGCCAGTCGCAATGGCCTATTTTCCTGGTCCAACAAGAAGGTTAGCCGAGCATATGGATCCTATTATGCCACAGTAGCAAGTTCCATTATTGGGAAGCAATTTGAGGTCAACGTTTATATTATAATAATAATAATAATAATAATAATAATAATAATAATAATAATAATAATAATAATAATAATAATAAAAATAATAAACAGAAGAATCAAAATCATGTTTACAGTCAACATGATGCTGACTTGTCCACCCACTTCCCAGTAACTTTGACAACCAGTGTCTGTCGCCATACACACGCAACTGACGTGAAGAGTCCGCATTACCTGTTATGTTAGTACCTCGTCGACGCCAACAGGGTTCTCGCCAAGCCAACACTCTCGGGGCGACTGGCGAGGCATTTCGCCCAACACCTTGGGCTCCTCCAGCGCGCGCTGCACACAACCGCGTCGGGTCCTCTTTTTTTTTTTTTTTTTTTTGACGCCTAAGCGTATTTTTCATTAAGCGAGAACCGTGTCGGGTCCTCGTCCACGCCACCAGCTCCACGCCTAAATAAAAATCGTGTTTGCAGTCAACATGATGCCGACTCGTTGTCCATCCATTTTACAGTAACTTTGTCAACCAAGTCGCTGTGGCCACACACACGCAACTGACGTGAAGAATCCGGCATTAGTGTTACCTTGTCGACGCCGACAGCGTTTCTCGAAGCCAAGACTTGAGCCCACAACGCGCTCGTTCTTGGGGCGAGCCATTTCGCCGAACACCTTCGGCTCGTCCAGCTTGCCTGGTGCGCTTGGCGTCAGTCACACTGCACAGTGCACACATCAGCTTCTGCGCCTCGCCACCCGGCCCCGCCACCCCCATACCACTCCATGCCACCAGCTCCGGCCGTTTCAACCATTATCGAACGTTGAACGAGGCTTTCGCTCATGGAAGTTCACGAAGTCACCATAGGTGCGCCGGAAAATCCTAAAACAAATCCAGAAAAATATAAGCGCTAAGATTTGGACTCTGGTGAACTAAGCCAATTCGGTGCAGTCCCGCTTCCATCCACGCAGACGCTACGCTCCGGTGGAAGCAAACCAGAAGAAGAGTGTAGTCAATTCATTACTAAGAATTAAAAGTCAAAAGGAATTGTTTAATGGCCTCTCCGTTTTGCTTGCGCGCCGGGCCGGCCTACCAAGGCCCAGTGTGTTAGCGGTAAGGCCTGCCTCACTAAAATTTGAGCAGGGCGATCCAGCTCATCCACAGAGTTGCAAAAAGGAAAATGTTTATAAATACTCAATTTTTCAAAAAAAAAAAAAAAAAACCGTCAACATGTATATTTTGTAGTTTGCAAAAACGAGAAAATGTCTATACATCTCTGTTTCACCCAACCAATGAGAGAATTCTTTACAGATCTACAAAAACGAATTCAAGAACCTTACAGAGCGTGCAGGCATCGCTTATCGCTGCAGTATGCACACCAAACTACCAAAGTGTGTTCTGGTTCTCTCTAGCTGTTCTGCATCAGCATTGCCCTTCCAGACTACTGTCTAACATGCACATGATATCATCTCCTTCATTCAAACTTACCTGCAACATAGGATAGAAAGTAAGTGAACTTCCCCATCTTAATCTTCTCTGAATTCCTTCGCCCAGATATGATCTCAAGAAGCATAATCCCGTAGCTATAAACGTCAGCCTTATGCAGTACTGCTCTTGAGATCCACTCCAGTGCAAGGTATCGATCCAACGGTACCTCGCCTTGTTGTGAGCACCCTGCTGAAGTCTCAACCAAGAAGCATTTCCATGCCAAAAATCTGCAATATTAGGGCATAATTCTTTTTTTTTTCTCGAACGTGCATTGCACGTATTTCATTAAGAAGAAGAGAGTTGTTACAACACAAACACAAACACACGCAACAATCTCAAACACAACACAAACACGGACAACAGTAATCCGGGGATTACTGAACTACGGCCCACGGGCAACAAGCGAATGTGATTACAGGTAAACTAGACGACGGACTTGGTGTAACTGAGGAAGGCCTCACTGCCCCTCCTCTTCCAAGCCGGCGGTGTCCAGATTCCAGGCCACCGGGTCAAAGGCATCACCAAAGAGCACCTCCATAGCCTCTTCCTTGGATGGCGTTAGCGGACCCGTGAAGGCGGCGAAGTACGCTTTAGCGGCATCCAAGTCAGCCGGTTGGTGCTGTGTCACAATGCCCATCTTCTGCATCAATATCGATGCCTGAAGCGTCGCATTTGCCGCGAGGCTTGGCGGCCAGCGGGAGCTCCGACGACGATCGATTGCCGGGCGTCTTGCGGGTCCGCGCAACCTTGGCCCGCCCTTGATCAGCGGGAGTCCAACGGGATGCATATCCGTTCCTGAATCTGCTCGGCGATAGTCGCGTTTGAGGGCCTTGGCGGAGAGGCCACAGTCGCGGTGACCTCACCGACCTCCTCGAACGCCACAACATCCTCGAAGAGCCGGACCATGCGCTGAGGTGAAGGAGGTTCCACCAGCATCGCCGGCCTCAACCGACGCCGACGAGCACGTGGAGACGGACATAAACTCCGCTACCACGAGGTCAGCCCACCAATCCACCAAAGACCGGAGGTGCGGGTGCTGGAGAGCGAAGACGCTGCAAGGTGCGTGGTGCAGAGCGCGAGGCCACGCTCATCAAGCATAGGATCCCCTCGAGCGGGTGGCTCCACAGCCAACCGGAGGTCGGTCGCCAAAGGGTCGGCGAAACTTGCCGTCACGCGACGGTGGCCTTCGCAGAACTCAGCAGCAGCACTATCGGTGGCGAGGACGGTCGCGCTAGAGGGCTTGCGGCGGCGACGGCGACGATGTCGACGATGGCGCAGATTGCCTCCCCCGACCGTGTGCATCGCCAAAGACGTTGAGGCGCCCCCCAACTGGCGGCTGCGACGTCGAAGCCGAGGGATGCGGGCAGATAATCTCTCCAACACGGATGTGGGCGACATGCATGGACGGCGTGTCAAGAGCCCTTTGGCCGCCGCGGTCGCTGGCAACGCTCTGGCGTGGGCGCGCCTGCGCAGAGCCCGTTGAGTGGTGCTCAGAAGGGCGACCATGGTGACGGCGATTGCAATTCGGCCCGGTGCCTCGTGCCGAGGCATTTGAGACAACGGGGCGAGGAGGTGCACTGGCGGCGGCGTGGTCGGCCGCGAGACGCTTGAAGCAGAGGCCGACAAGTGAGGGGCGGCACATGCCGCTGGTGGCGATTTACGGAGGCGGAGCATGGGATGGAGAGGGACGACGCCCCGGTGACGCCCGTTGGACAAGCGTGAAGCCATCGGCGTCGACTGGCGCGACACTCTCGGAACGTGGTGTCGAGAGGTCGGCTGGTCGACGACGATGGCGCGGGCCGAGCCGCTGGTGCACGCACGCCGCTCGACCGGCCATGACCAAGGCGCCGACCCAATCGGCACATGAGAGCGGGGGGTCCCCGCCGTGACACCACGACGACGACGATGACGACGACGACGACAACGACGCTACCCTCCAAGGATGGCGACGGACGCGGGGCGGAGCCGACCCTGTGCATGGCCCCGTAGGGGCAGGCGGGGCGTCCGGGGCGTCACCTCGATGGCACGACGGGCCGCTCGGGTACAGCTCCGGGGCTGGAAGGCTCATCTCCAGAAGCGTCATCGTCGTCGTCGTCCAGCCCACCGTCGATGCTTCGCACGCCCCGAACGGCTCCCAGGAGGTGGAAGGGCGCGGCATGGGGGACAAGGTGGACGGCCGGCTGCAGTGGGGCGGGCGGGCGGACGATGAGGACGTCGGGGCGGGGGGGGTGTCGCCGCGCCCGCATCGCCCCGCCCGGGACGCCTTCAACGCCGAAGCGAGCCGTCCGTGACGACGAGGCAAGCGCGCCGTCCGGCGGCAACGCAGGCGACGGAGCCGCCAAGGTCCCCCAGCTGCGGCACTTCACCCTCCTCCACGCCGCCGCCAACGCATCGCCCTCGACTCTAGCGGGGGGCGACGGGTTGAGGTGGGCGGAGAGGAGGGGCGGAAAGGCTGCACAAGGTCGACGGCATCCACAAGCTCGCCTTCCTCGCGTCCACGAAGGGGCGGCCGGCCCCGGCCGAACCGACGAGGCTGGAGGGCGGTGTAGCAGGCCGGGCGGAGAGCACCACGCGCGGTCGTTCGCCGCCCGGCGGCTGCAGCGTCGGTGAGGAAGTCGGAGACGGCGGCGGGGGCGCGCGCGGCTGGGGACAGCGGGCGGAGGCCTACCGCCAAAGACGACGCCCGCGAGGAGGGGGTAGCGAGAGGAGGTACCGGCGACGGAGGATCCGGCGGGGCGTAGCTGGCCGAGCCGCACCGGCCTCGATGGCCGCGGGTGCGGCGGCACCGACACGGCCGCCCCCAGGGGGGGCGATAAGGCGGGATCCGCGCAGGCCCCGCAGCGGCGAGACAGCCGGATCCGGCGACTTCGGGCGGCGGGATGAGCCCTCCCGCCTGGATCTGCAAGGGGGAGCAGGGGGGGAGGCCGGAAGGAGACTGCGTGGTCGGAGAGGCCAGGACCGGCGACGCACGGGCGACTTCACGGGGCTGTTTCGGCGCGACCCACGCCGGGCCAGCGTGAGCGAGGCTGAGTGGGGCGCCTGTGGGCTTGGGAGGGGGTGGGGAAGGAGCAGGGTTGTGGTGGGAGCGGGTACCGCGCCCGAGAGGCGGCCGGCGCCGCAGCGGGCGGCGGCGGAGTGGTAGGGTCCGCCAGAGGAGAGCTGTTGGGGTCGGGCGCAGGAGGAGCAGCTCTATTAATTTCTTCTAGGGCATAATTCTGCATCAATAACTCCAAGTGACCGGTACAATTCTTTACCATGATAAGTATGTCTGCGTGCAGTTCCAAGTGAAATCGAGTACCACAGCTCCTAGCCTAACTTACAGGAACTCAGAGAGAACAGGTGGTTGCTCAAAGAACCATTTACCATCTACTCATAGTCTTATACACAAGTTTGCTTCACAAGTAAAACTCAAGGTGTCCATGGTGCATTTTAGAAAGACTACAAAAAAAAAAAAATGAATGTTAACTGTTCAGTAATTCATCATCATCATAAGTCCTAAATTTGATACATAACATCACTTATCGAGTACCGTAGCAAAGCTCATCAATAAATTTTTTTAACACATTTGCAATACTCAATACAACAATCTTACAAGTCCGTGAATAAGTAAAACTGCAATACACAACAACTGTGCGTGCATGTGTCATTCAGATTCAGTTCTGAAACAGTTTAATAAATAATAAAAAGGCTCACATTGGACTAAAAAGAGCCTTCAGAAATGTAAAAATCTGGAGAGGTAGAATCCTCCATGCCGACGTAGTTTTGCAGTGACCTGGGTACAGGAGGGACTTGAACATCCATGACACCTTCCAGCATGTGAACAACCTGCCCCATCATCGGCCTGTGATCTTCAGCATCCTGAATGCACCACCATGCAACTCTACAAGCTCTATCTAGCTGCTCTGCATCAGCATTGCCCTCCAGACTACTGTCTAGGAGGCACATGACATCTCCTTCATTCACCTTAACTGCAGCATATATTGGAAAGTAAGTAAACCTCCCCTCCTTAATCTTCTCCGAATTCCTATGCCCTGATATGATTTCTAGGAGCATCATTCCATAGCTGTAGACATCAGCCTTCTGTGTTATTGGTACCCCTGAGATCCACTCCGGTGCAAGGTATCCAATGGTCCCTCGCATTGTTGTCAGTACCCTGCTGAACTCGCGACCAAGAAGCTTTGCCAAGCCAAAGTCTGCAATCTTAGGACAGAATTCTGCATCAAGAAGCACATTATCTGGATTTATATCGCAGTGTACAATACAATCCTTGCATCTCTCGTGCAGATAAGTCAGGCCCCGTGCAATTCCTAGTGCAATCGAGTACCGCACCTTCCAGCTTAACTTGAAGGAACTCTTGGAAAACAAGTAGTTGCTCAAAGAACCATTCTCCATATATTCGTACACTAGGAACCTTCCGCTATCTTCAGCGCAAAACCCAAGCAGACGGACAATATTGATGTGTTGAACCATACCTATGGTCTGCACCTCTGCTCGAAACTGCTTATCATCATGTCTGAGGCCTTTAAGCTTCTTGACAGCCACAAAAGTGCAGCCTGGCAACATCCCTTTGAAAACACAGCCACATCCTCCTTCTCCAAGTTTCTCAGAGAATCTTCTGGTGGAGTTCTTTATTTCTGCAAATGAGAATACCATAATACTTCCACTGCCACCCATTTTTCTTACCTTGAAAAACTTTCTTCTGTATCTCAACAAAAGAATCAGACTAACAACAATGACGGCTGTCACACCGATCATCGATTCAAGAACCAGTCTTTTCCAACGAACAACACTAGAACCTGACTGTTGTCTGGTTGCAATACGTATGTACAAACGGTTGCCATTTTTAGTTCAGAGTCAAGCACTATCGTATTCTGCAGATCCCAAAACCATAGTAAGCAAGTTGCATTGTAAGCAAAGGCAGTACAGGTACAGTCCCTTAAGCAAGTGGATTCACACTCACTCATGTTTGCAACTTCCAACATGAACGCTTTCTGGGGATATCTATGGATGCCATCTATTGGATAAAATGTCACTTCCCCATTTTCACAACTCAGAGGGTCATTTCTCCCACAACCAGTAGAAGTCCATGGATCAGTTGGTAGTGAATTGAATCCAGCAGGGCATATACAAGAACCCGACAATGTGCAAAGGATGTAAGGTCCACAATATGAATGAAATTCACATAAACTTTCTGGGGCAGACCAGAAAATAGAATCGCATTCCCCATACTTAGTGAATCTAATAAATCCAGATTCATCTAAACGTATGTATATATAAGCGGCATTGAATGTTAGCATATAGTCTCCATCTTCATGAATGTCCATCCATTCTGGGAACGTACCAGCAAACATCTGACCATCAGGATTCCGCTGGATAATAAAACCTCGCCTTCTAGTTGCATCTAGTGAAAACGTAAACATCTGCCGAATGCCAGGGGATAGTAACGAACAAGAAAGGGTGATGTTGTTGCCAGTGATTTTATTAAATCCCAGATGTCCTCCAGAGAGCAGTACATTAGTCGGGTTATCAAAACTCTGCCAAACCACCATGGAACTATTTACTCGGTCTCTTATTACAAGATTTCCGTTGTCAAGAAGCACTGCAATAGCAGAGATAGAAGTGGTCCTAGTGTCGGGCATGAATGGAATATTATAGCTACAGCCATCTATGGTATAATTTAGCACACCATTCTCTGAGATTGAGAGGATAAATGATGCTCGATGATCAGAGTATGGATCAGTTTGCCAAAGAGGAAAATACTCACGATTACAAGATGATGGTTTAGCAAACCAGATACCCAAACCACAATAATAATCTTGAGGAATCGAGCAGTCGTAACCCAACTTGAAGGCACCATTTTTTGAGATGAGGCTCTGATTTGCATTCAGGAATTGTCCAGGGAGGAGGGTGTCTAATGCACATATTAATTTGCAGCAAGGTAATACAAGGCTGATCAGGGAGGGAATTAGTAATGCGAAGGAAGATGAGCATAAGAACCTCAGACTGCTTGTGTCCACCATTTTAGAGGATGCTTCTCCTTGTCAACCCAATGCGGTGTATGCTTGGTCCCTCCTAGCCGAACATATATATATGCAAAACATGGAAGAGGATGAGAGATCTAAGTCAAGACATAATGGAGGTTGGCGAGGCATATGGATTAATGGACCTATCATGCTTCATGGCACAATATATCAAGTTCCATAACTGGCGGGTGCATTGGGTTTGACATTTATATTTTAAGTATACACGCCAGCATTACCGTTACAACTACTGTACAGTGTATACTCTAGACAGAAGAACCTTTAAAATCTGGTTTGAAGTCAACACGATGCTCCGATTGGCTCTCCATCTCTGACACTACACACCCACTTGCGTAAAGAAATCGGCAGTACCTGTTTCATTTTGACGCCAACAAGGTTGTCTTGTCCCGAAGTAGAACCAAACTCTCCGCGGCAAGGCATTTCGGCGAATACCTTAGGATCGTCCAGCTTGACCGGCGCGTCTGACGCCAGTGATTGACGCTGTACAAACCGCGCCACCAGCTCCAGCCGCTTCTACGATTGTTGAACGTTGAACGGAGCATCTCGCCTCGTCCTCCCCTTCCGGCGTTCCCTCCTGCCCCGGTTCTTTTCCATCCACGGTTGAGTGGCCCGGTAAGTAAGAAACAGCGGAGGAACTTACTGAACGGGCGAAAGCAGCGGCGGCGCCTGCGCCTCCATGCTTGCGTGCCGAGAGTTCTCCAAGGCCAGTGTTGCTAGCATTTTTGTCTATGACTGCAGTTTTGCTAGCAGCTGCAAGAGAAAGATTAGCTAATCGATCCCCAAATGTTCCTGTGACAAATGACATCTAGAAGAAAGATCATGCCTTCGATCTGCGAACCAACAGGCAACAGTCTATTATTAACCCGACCTGACGTTGAGGTGACGGGCCGGCCGACGGCAAATGGTAGCACCCGTCGACGGCACGGACGTGCCTGCTTAAGATCAACGCCAGGAAAGTGAGAAGAAAGATCAAAGGCACATATATATATATACTAGCTGATCTTTTCTTCTTAATTACTTTCCTGGCATATATAATGCATGGCGTGGATTCTGATTCACCAAGTAGCAATTCCTCCCTGACTCCAGCTCGGTCGCTCTGGTTGCACAGCATAAGACTGAGCTCAGCTAAACTCTAATATAATTCTTCGGTTCAATGTAGAATTTTTTTTTTTTTGAGTAAATAATACAACGTTGGCTTCTCTTTTAAGGTTGGAAAAAAGTCTTAATTCCCTCCCCCAACTATCACGAAAGTTCATTTTTCCTCCGCGAGCAGCTAAACCGGGACAAATCGCCTCCCTCAACTTTTCAAACCATGCAAATTACCTCCCTCGGCGGTTTTGAGGGCGGTATTGCTACAATAACACCGGTTTGCCCTTTTTTTTTTTAAAAAAATTCGGTTGAATCTTTGAAAAATCATAATAAATCATAGAAAAATCATAAAATAAAAATCTAATTTTGTTAGACTCCACATGATTAGACCTACACACTGAATATATAATATGATATTATTTAGTACAAAGTTTTTTGTTTTATTTTTTCTTTTTATATTTATTTAGTTTGAATCTCTAAAAAATCATAGTAAACCACAAAAAAAAATATAAAATAGAAAATCTATTTTTTATACTCCACATGTGCATGTCTACATAGTGAATATATAATATGATACGCTTTAGTACAAAATTTTTATTGTAGATTTAGATCTATACTTTTGTGTAATTTATTGAAATAATTCGTAGTCTGCAACTTCTATAATTATTTTTTGGACTAAAACATACCATATTATATATTCAATGTGTAGATCTACTCATGTGGAGTCCAACAAACTTGAATTTTCTATTTTATAATTTTTCTATGATTTACTATGATTTTTTAAAGATTCAACCAAATAAATATAAAAAGAAAAAAGAAAGCAAAAACTTTGTACTAAACAATACTATATTATATATTCAATGTGTATATCTAATCATGTGGAGTCTAACAAAATTGGATTTTTTATTTTATGATTTTTCTATGATTTACTATGATTTTTCAAAGATTAAACCGGATTTTTTTTAAAAAAAAAGGAAAAGGCAAACCGCTGTTATTGTATCAATACCGCCCTCAAAACCGCTCGAGGGAGGTAATTTGCATGGTTTGAAAAGTTGAGAAATGCGATTTGTCCGGTTTTTCTTTGTTGAGGGAGGAAAAGTGAATTTTTCGTGATAGTTGGAGGGAGGGAAATATGAACTTTTTCCCTTTAAGGTTTGGGTTAACCTTCTCAGCTCCCGGCCTATTTAAGCACCGAGCTGGTCGTCCTCGCTCTCGGTCCAGCCCACTAAGGCCCAGTATGTTAGCGGTAGGGCCTGCGTCACGAAATCGCCCCAGCCCAAATCTATATAAATACTCAAAATTTCATATAAAAAAAACCCTAAGAACATGCAACCGTCAACATGTTTACTTTGCAGTTTGCACAAACGAGAAAATAGTTATACATCTCTGTTTCACCCAGCCAATGAGAGGATTCTTTACAGGTCAACAAAAACGAATTCAAGAACCCCTACAAAACGTGACGTGAAGGCATTGCTTAGAGCTGCAGTATACACGCCAAACTACCATAGTGTGTTCACCGAGTTCAGAAATAAAGAGAAGAAAATGTTGTCAAAAAAAAAAATCATCACAGTGGACTAAAAAGAGGCTTCAGAAACTGTATCTGCAGAGCTAGAATCCTCCACGCTTACATAGTTTTGCAGTGACCTTGGAAAAGGAGGGACTTGAACATCCATGACAATGACACACTCGAGCATGTGAACAACCTGCCCCATCATCGGTCTGTGAACCTTCAGAAACCTGAAGGCACCAACACATGACTCTACTGGTTCTCTCTAGCTGTTCTGCATCAGCATTGCCCTCCAGACTACTGTCTAACATGCACATGACATCATCTCCTTCATTCAACTTAACTGCAACATAGGACAGAAAGTAAGTGAACTTCCCCATCTTAATCTTCTCTGAATTCCTTCGCCCAGATATGATCTCAAGAAGCATAATACCGTAGTTATAAACGTCAGCCTTATGCAGTACTGCTGTTGAAATCCACTCCAGTGCAAGGTATCGATCCAACGGTAGCTCGCCTGTTGTGAGCACCCTGCTGAAGTCTCAACCAAGAAGTATTTCCATGCCAAAAATCTGCAATATTAGGGCATAATTCTGCATCAATAACTCCAAGTGATAAGTATGTCCGCGTGCAATTCCAAGTGAAATCGAGTACCACAGCTCCTAGCCTAACTTACAGGAACTCATAGAGAACAAGTGGTTGCTCAAAGAACCATTTACCATCTACTCATATACAAGTTTGCCCCATGGTGCATTTTAGAAAGACTACAGATACTCAATAAAAAAAATAAACGTTAACCGTTCAGTAATTCATCATCATCATAAGTCCTAACTTTGGTACATAACATCACTTATCGAGTACCATAGCAAAGCTCATCAATAATTTTTTTAACACATTTGCAATACTCAATACAACATTCTTACAAGTCCAAGAATAAGTAAAACTGCAATACACAATAACTGTGCGTGCATGTGTCATTCAGATTCAGTTCTGAAACATTTTAATAAATAATAAAAAGGCTCACATTGGACTAAAAAGAGCCTTCAGAAATGTAAAAATCTGCAGAGGTAGAATCTTCCATGCCGACGTAGTTTTGCAGTGACCTCGAACAGGAGGGGCTTGAACATCCATGACACCTTCCAGCATGTGGACAACTTGCCCCATCATCGGTCTGTGATCTTCAGCATCCTGAATACACCAGCACGCAACTCTACAGGCTCTCTCTAGCTGCTCTGCATCAGCGTTGCCCTCCAGACCACTGTCCAGCAGGCACATGACATCTCCTTCATTCACCTTAACTGCGGCGTAGAATGGAAAGTAAGTAAACCTCCCCTCCTTAATCTTCTCTGAATTCCTTTGCCCTGATATGATTTCAAAGAGCATCATTCCATAGCTGTAGACGTCAGCCTTCTGTGTTATTGGTACCCCTGAGATCCACTCCGGTGCAAGGTATCCGATGGTCCCTCTCATTGTTGTCAGTACCCTGCTGAAGTCTCGACCAAGAAGCTTTGCCAAGCCAAAGTCTGCAATCTTAGGACAGAATTCTGCATCAAGAAGCACGTTATCTGGCTTTATGTCACAGTGCACAATACAATCCTTGCATCCCTCGTGAAGATAAGCTAGGCCTCGTGCAATTCCTAGTGCGATTGAGTACCGCAGCTCCCAGCTTAACTTGGAGGAACTCTCAGAAAATAGGTGGTTGCTCAAAGAACCATTCTCCATATATTCGTAGACTAGGAATCTTCCATTATCTTCAGTGCAAAACCCTAGTAGACGGACAATATTGATGTGCTGAATCATACCTATGGTCTGCACCTCTGCTCGAAATTGCTTGTCTTCCTGTCTGAGGCCTTTTAGCTTCTTGATAGCCACAACAGTGCAGCTTGTCAATATTCCTTTGAAAACGCAGCCAAATCCTCCTTCACCAAGTTTTTCAGAGAATTTTTTGGTTGCGTTCTTTATTTGCACAAACGAGAATACCACAAGAGTTCCATGGTCACCCACTGTTCTAGCCTTGTAAATCTTTCTTCTTTGTCTCAACACAAGAATCAGACTAATAACAATAACAATGACAGCTGTCACACCGATCGTCAATTCAAGAACCACTCTTTCCCAAGGAACAGTTCTAGAACCTGACTGTTGTTTGGTTTCTATATGTATGTACAAACTGTTGCCATTTATAAAAGAGATGTTCCGCAGATCCCAATACCATGCTAAGGAACTTGTATTGTAAGCAAAGCAAGTACGTCTACAGTCCCTTAAGCAAGAGGAACACTCACTCAAGTTTGTAACTTCAAAAGTCAAAGCTTCCTGGGGATATCTACGGATGCCATCTATTCGATAAAATGTCACTTCGACATTTGCACAATTCAGAGTGTTATTTCTTGAACAACCAGTAGCAATCGTGCCAATCCATGCATCGGTCATTAGTGGATTTAAAGCAAAAGGGCATATACAAGAGCCCGACAATGTGCAAAGGCTGGAAGGTCCATAATATGA
Source organism: Hyparrhenia diplandra (assembly GCA_015847255.1). Taxonomy (NCBI): domain Eukaryota; kingdom Viridiplantae; phylum Streptophyta; class Magnoliopsida; order Poales; family Poaceae; genus Hyparrhenia; species Hyparrhenia diplandra. The sequence continues at coordinate 22,606 of JADLZK010012624.1, read as the reverse complement.
ATATTCACATAAACTTTCTGGGGCAGACCACCACAAAATAGAATCACATTCCCCTTGTTTAGCGAATCTAACAAAACCAGATTCATCTAAACGTATGTATGTATATGCGTCATTGAATGTTAGCATATAGTCTCCATCTTCATGAACGTCCATCGATTCTGGGAATGTACCAGCAAACATCAGACCTTCATGATACAAGTCCTGGATAATAAATCCTCTTGTTCTAGTTGCATCCAACGACAGATTAAAATAATCAGGAATAGCAAGGGTGATGTTTTTGCCGTTGATTTTATTGAATCCCAGGTATCCTCCAGAGAGCAGTACATTAGTTGGGTTATCAAAACTCTGCCAAATCACCATGGAACTGTTTACTCTGTCTCTTATTACAAGATTTCCATTGTCAAGAAGCACTGCAATAGCAGAGATAGAAGTGGTCCTAGTGCCAGGCGTGGACCAAATAGTATAGCCATCTCTGGTATAATTTAGCACACCATTCTCTGAGACTGAGAGGAAGAATGATCCTCCACCATATAGATCAGGCTGCCAAAGAGGAAAATACTCACGATTGCAAGATGATGGTTTAGCAAACCAGATACCCAAACCGCAATAAACACCATGTGGAATTGAGCAGTCGTAACCCAACTTGAAGGTACCATTTTTTGAGATGAGGCTCTGATTTTCATTCAGGAATTGACCAGGACGGAGGGTGTCTAATGCACATGTTAATTTGCAGCAAGGAAAATACAAGGCTGATTAAGTAGGGGAGTAGTAAAGCAAAGGAAGATGAGTATAAGAACCTCAGACTTCTTGTGTTCACCATTCTACGGGGTACTTCTCCTTGTCAACCCAATATTGTATATGCTTAGTCCCTCCTAACCAAACAAATATATGCAAAACAAGGAAGAGATCTACTGACCAGTCAAGAGTGTGCCAGTCGCAATGGCCTATTTTCCTGGTCCAACAAGAAGGCTGGCCAAGCATATGGATCCTATTATGCCACAGTAGCAAGCTCCATTATTGGGAAGCGAATTGAGGTCGAAGTTTATATAATAATAATAATAACTACTAATAAACAGAAGAATCAAAATCTTGTTTGCAGTCAACATGATGCTGACTTGTTGTCCACCCACTTCCCAGTATTAACTTTGACAACCAAGTCTCTGTCGCCATACACACGCAACTGACGTGAAGAGTCCGGCATTACCTGTTAGTACCTCGTCGACGCCAACAGGGTTCTCAACACTCTCGGGCGCTCTTGGGGTGACTGGCGAGGCATTTCGCCGAACACCTTGGGGTGGTCCAGTGTGCCCGGCGCGCCTGAAGTAGTGTCAGTCGCGCCTCGCACAACCGCGTCGGGTGCTCGCCCACGCCACCAGCTCCACCCGCACAACAGCGTCTTTCTCCATTGAACGCAGCATCTTCGCCCGCCTCGTCTTCCCCTTCCTCGCAACCAAGAGCTGCTTTCATTCACAAACCGGATGGACTGCTTCTCTGTGCTCTTGCGCACCGAGCTTGGTCGTCCTCGCTCTCGGCCAGCCCACTAAGGCCCAGTATGTTAGCGGTAGGGCCTGCATCACGAAATCTCCCCAGCCCAAATGTTTATAAATACTCAAAATTTCAGAAAAAAAAAACCCCTAAGAACATGCAACCGTCAACATGTCTATTTTGCAGTTTGCACAAACGAGAAAAATATTTATACATCTCTGTTTCACCCAACCAATGAGAGCATTCTTTACAGGTCTACAAAAACGAATTCAAGAACCCCTACAAAACGTGAAGGCATTGCTTAGAGCTGCAGTATACACGCCAAACTACCATAGTGTGTTCACCGAGTTCAGAAATAAAGAGAAGATGTTGTCAAAAAAAAAAAAAAATCATCACAGTGGACCAAAAAGAGGCTTCAGAAACTGTATCTGCAGAACTAGAATCCTCCACGCCGACATAGTTTTGCAGTGACCTTGGAAAAGGAGGGACTTGAACATCCATGACAATGACACCCTCGAGCATGTGAACAACATGCCCCATCATCGGTCAGGTTCTCTCTAGCTGTTCTGCATCAGCATTGCCCTTCCATTCCAGACTACTGTCTAACATGCACATGATATCATCTCCTTCATTCAACTTACCTGCAACATAGGATAGAAAGTAAGTGAACTTCCCCATCTTAATCTTCTCTGAATTCCTTCGCCCAGATATGATCTCAAGAAGCATAATCCCGTAGCTATAAACGTCAGCCTTATGCACTACTGCTCTTGAGATCCACTCCAGTGCAAGGTATCGATCCAACGGTACCTCGCCTTGTTGTGAGCACCCTGCTGAAGTCTCAACCAAGAAGCATTTCCATGCAAAAAAATCTGCAATATTAGGGCATAATTCTGTATCAGTAACTCCAAGTGACCGATACAATTCTTTACCATGATAAGTATGTCTGCGTGCAGTTCCAAGTGAAATCGAGTACCACAGCTCCTAGCCTAACTTACAGGAACTCATAGTGGTTGCTCAAAGAACCATTTACCATCTACTCATAGTCTCATACACAAGTTTGCTTCACAAGTAAAACTCAAGGTGTGCATGGTGCATTTAGAAAGACTACAACTAGTCAAAAAAAAAAAAAAAAAATGAATGTTAACTGTTCAGTAATTCATCATCATCATAAGTCCTAAATTTGATACATAACATCACTTATCGAGTACCGCAGCAAAGCTCATCAATAAAAATTTTTAACACATTTGCAATACTCAATACAACAATCTTACAAGTCCAAGAATAAGTAAAACTGCAATACACAACAACTGTGCGTGCATGTGTCATTCGGATTCAGTTCTGAAACAGTTTAATAAATAATAAAAAAAGGCTCACATTGGACTAAAAAGAGCCTTCAGAAATGTAAAAATCTGGAGAGGTAGAATCCTCCATGCCGAAGTAGTTTTGCAGTGACCTGGGTATAGAAGGGACTTGAACATCCATAACACCTTCCAGCATGTGAACAACCTGCCCCATCATCGGCCTGTGATCTTCAGCATCCTGAATGCACCAGCATGCAACTCTACAAGCTCTCTCTAGCTGCACTGCATCAGCATTGCCCTCCAGACTACTGTCCAGCAGGCACATGACATCTCCTTCATTCACCTTAACTGCGGCATAGATTGGAAAGTAAGTAAACCTCCCCTCCTTAATTTTCTCTGAATTCCTTCGCCCTGATATGATTTCAAAGAGCATCATTCCATAACTGTAGACGTCGGCCTTATGTGTTATTGGTAGCCCCGAGATCCACTCTGGTGCAAGGTATCCAATGGTCCCTCTCATTGTTGTCAGTACCCTACTGAAGTCTCGACCAAGAAGCTTTGCCAAGCCAAAGTCTGCAATCTTTGGACAAAACTCTGCATCAAGTAGCACATTATCTGGCTTTATATCACAGTGTACAATACAATCCTTGCAATCCTCGTGGAGATAAGCCAGTCCTCGTGCAATTCCGAATGCAATCGAGTATCGCTGCTCCCAGCTTAACTTAAAGGAACTCTTGGAAAACAGGTGGTTGCTCAAAGAACCATTTGACATATATTCATACACTAGGAACCTTCCACTATCTTTGCTGCAAAACCCAAGCAAACATACAATATTGATGTTTTTTTTTTGAAATGTCACCGGGGGGGAGGCGCTCCCCACCTGTATTTTTATTTCAATGGCCCTGAAATGGCCTGATAGTAGTAGCAATTACAAGAGTGTCACCAGAGGCTGTACAACATATAGAATTGTTACATGGTAGGGTGGAAAGATGAAAAAACTCCACTGCAAGGTCATCGTTGCCTCACCATTTCAAAGATTTGACACCATATGTCGACTATTGGCTTCTTTTTCTTCTTGAACCTTGCACGCCAGCACTCAGCAGTTTCTTGACATGTTTGGATCAGTTCCTGCACAGTTAGGTGTTGATCTCTGAATACTGCCGCATTCCGTGCCTTCCAAAGCTGCCAACATGCCAAAGTAATGAAGGCCCCCAGGAGGTGGCTGCAGTAGGTGCAGGTTGTTCATGTCCATGCCGATGAGCTGTGGCATATTCATTTTTTCCCAAAACAATTTTCCGAGGGTGCAACCACTTATGATGTGCTCTGGGGTCTCATCCAGTAGGTTGCAAATCTCACATGTAGTAGTGGGCACAACATGCTTTTTGTGGAGCACCGAGCGGCACTGGATGCGCTTCTTCAGTAGCAGCCACATGATACGATATTGATGTGCTGAATCATACCTATGGTATGCACCTCTGCTCGAAATTGCTTGTTGCCCTGTTTGAGGTCTTTTAGCTTCTTGATAGCCACAACAGTGCAGCTTGGCAACATCCCTTTGAAAACGCAGTCAAATCCTCCTTCACCAAGTTTTTCAGAGAATTTTTTAGCTGCGTTCTTTATTTCCACAAACGAGAATACCACAAGACTTCCATGGTCACCCACTGATCTAGCCTTGTCAAGCTTTCTTCTTTGTCTCAACAAAACAATCAGACTAAAAACAATGAAGGCTGTCACACCGATCATTGATTCAAGAACCACTCTTTTCCATGGAACAGTTCGAGAACCTGATTGTTGTTTGGTAGCTACACGTATGTACATACGGCTGCCATTTGTACCAGAGTCAAGCACTACTGTATTCCACAGCTTCCAATACCAGACTAAGCAACTTTTATTGTAAGCAAAGGCAGTACAAGCGCAGTCCCTTAAGCAGGACGATTCACACTCATTCATGTTTGTAACTTCCAGCGTCAAAGCAAACTGAGGATATCTAAGGATGCCATCTATTATATTAAATGTCACTTCTGGATGTGTAGCATTGTTTTCACAACGCATAGGTTCCTTTCTTGAACAACCTTCAGCATACCATGCTTCGGTTGATGGTGTATCAAAACCAACAGGGCACATGCAAGAGCCTGACCTTTTGCACAGGCCGTAAGGTCCACAGTATGAATTGAAGTCGCATAAACTTTCTGGGGCAGACCATAGTATGGAATCACATGCCCCTTGTTTAGCAAGTCTAATAAACCCGAATCTATCTAGATGTAAGTATGTATGTGCAAGATTGAATGTTAGTGCATAGTCCTCATGTTCATGAATAACCATCCATCTAGGGAAGGTACCAGCAAATATGAGATCACCAGGACTCTGCTGTATAATAAAACCTCTCCTTCTAGTTGTATCCAATGACAGTGTATATGTAAGTAACCCAAGGCCAACAGAATAAAAAGAATTAACAAGCGTGACGTTCTTGCCGGTGATCATATTGAATCCTAGGTATCCTCCAGAGAGCAGTATGGTAGTTGGGCTATCGAAGCTCTGCCAAATTACCATGGAACTGTTTGTTTTGTCTCTTATTACAAGATCTCCATTGTCAAGAAGCACTGCAACAGCAGAGATAGAAGTGGTTCTCATGTAGGGTGATGAGGACCAATAAAAAAAAATAATCGTCATGAATCTGTAGCACGCCTTCCTCTGCGAGTGAGACGTTATATGATGAGAAAAAACCACTACCGGGATTCAGAGCAGGTTGCCAAACAGGAAAATAAATTTTGCAAGATGATGAGTTAGCAAACCAGATGCCCAAACTACAGAAGGAATCAAAATCATCTTGAGGATTCGTGCAGTCAGAACCCAACTTGAAGGCACCATTTTTTTGAGACTAGACTTTGGTTTACATTTAGGATTTGACCTGGAAGGATGGTGTCTATTGCATATGCAAATTTGCAGCATGAATATACAAGGTTGACTAGGCAGGGAAGTACTAAAACGAAGGAAGAAGAGAACAAGGACCTACAATTGCCTGTCTTCTCCATTTCAGGGAATACTCCTTGCTAACCAGGTAACTGATGTATGAGCTCAATCCCACCTAACCAAGTAGTATAGAGTATCATTATATACATGCAAAAGCAGCAAAAGAGAGGAAGAGCTCTGCTCATAAGTGAAGAGTGTCCTCGCATATTTTTCTCAGGTCACATATGGTTGGCAGTGGCATATGGCTTGTAGCATCACACGATAGTAAGTCCATTATTTGTGGGAGTTATTGAGCTAGACGCAGATATTTCAGTTTTCTATTACTTTATTTATTATTCAGGGAAAAAAAATATATGCAAAATTGGTTAGCAGTCAACAACTCAACATGATGTCCACTTGCATCTCTTTCATACTAGTATTAGGAGGCCCACACAAATAGCGTCGGTAACTTTTTTTTTTTCGTTTTATTATATAACATTTGGATTTTTCTTAAAATAACCTTTGTAAATATTTTTATTTGTTTGGATGTATTAGTCATCTAATTGCATTCATCAGCACAAACAAGCATATATTTATCACCAATCAATTTCTTTGGTTAAAACTATTGCCGTCTTTCTTTCATCTTTTTTTCCCGACACCTATCATGTCGTCGCACAATTTCTACTGATGCCAAATCAAGGTAGTTTTTAATTTGCTTTCGGCGTGTTCCATTTCTCTTAAAACAAGTACTACAATATTTAGGAGTAAAGCGAAGGAAGATGAGTATAAGAACCTCAAACTGCTTGTGTCCACCATTTTAGGGGGTACTTCTTGTCAACCCAATATTGTATATGCTTAGTCCCTCCTAACTGAACAGATATACATGCAATGGCCTATTTTCCAGGTCCAAGCTAACCGAGCAGATATTTTAGGGGGTACTTCTTGTCAACACAAGGAAGAGATATGGTCGTCAGTGAACAGCCCCCTATTTTCAAGGTCCAAGCTAAGAAGGTTGACCTGGATCCTATCCTGACACAGTAGCAAGTTCCATTATTAGCGTGTTGAATTGAGGCTGACATTTTATTAGTACATGAATTACCGACCTACTATATCTGAATTCTAAACAGAATAATGTTTGCAAAATCTGGTGTCCAGTCAACGTGATGCCGGATTGCTCTCCAATTTGCAGTGACATAGTCAAGGCTCGATCAGGCAAGTTTCTGAAACCACACACACATACACAGAGTTGACATCAAGAAACTGGCATTACCTTTTTGCCTTGCTGGCGCCGATCGGGTTCTCACGAATGCAAGACTCGCCCACGACGCGCTCTGGCAGGGAGGCATTTCGCCGAACGCCTTGGGCTCGTCCAGCGTGCACGCACAGCGCGCCTGACTTGAGTCGTCAGTCAAGCTGCGGGCCGCAAACAACCGCGTCCGGGCCTCGCCACGTCACCAGACCCGCCCCCATCAACCATTGTTGAACGTTGAACGCAGGATCTCGCTCGCCTCGCCTCGCCTCGTCTTCCCCGTCTCCCTGCTTACCGGGTGGAAGGGAAGCAGCTAGAGCAAGCGAGGCAACAACCGAGAACCGTCCGTCGGACTTTCTCCCAGTCTGTTTCGCTTGCGCACCGAGCCGGGCCGTTCGTCCTCGCTCTCGGGCCGGCCCACCAAGGCCCAGTATGCCTAGGGCCTGCCTCACGAAATCTCCCTAGCCCAAATTGTTTTCGTATGCGAGAAAGACGACGCCTCTCCTCTCTCGCACTTGTCGAGGGGACGACAAGCTAGACAAGAGGCAAGAGAGAGAGCCGTTATCTCTCCATCATCTCGTGGCATCTCGCGCACCCGTCTTCTTGTTCCCGACTCCCCACCCCACCCGCAGCCTTCCCACGACTCCGCTCGGCGACGGCCAGCCGACGACCGCCCACAAGAGCTCGGCGATAAATCGAGGAGAAACAGAAAAATATCCCCTCTTCCCTCACCGAAATAAACTCCCGGGACGGCACGGGAGCAGAAGAGCTCTGCTCGCCTCAGCTCGGAGGCGGCTCAGGTCAGGTCAGCACCACCACCTCCTGCTCGTCTCCCACGATTTGCAGAGCTCGAGAACTTCCAGATCTATCTCGCCTGCGACTCCCACGCAAGGGGGTGCTAGTAGCTTAGCTTGCGATCCAATTGGATCCGTCTTCCATGAGGTTTGGATGTCTGGACTAAACATTTCTGCTCCTCATGATGGGGAGCTCAAATCCGGGGCGTTTGGAGGGGAGGAAGACCGGGTTAATTTGAAGGGGAACGGGGACGAATCAATCGCCGCTACGTTTTGCTGCTCAGCTCAACTCGTGGCTGCTTCTGACTTCGGATTTGTTCGGGGAAGCTCAAGCGGAGCCTCAACTGATACAAACAAGACCCTTATGGTAGTGCTGCAGTTTAGTGGGAAAGCCAGTACATGGTAGAGGCTAGAATCTGACCCATGATCACCCCTGATCTAATTCAACTGGGTTTCGTTTAACTGACTTAATTCAATACAGCTCTCAAATGCTGCAGGACCGTAGAAACTAAATACACACTGTGATACATCGCTTCCATTGGTTACTTCAATCTTTCGTTACCAATCTATGGGTACTGCATCCAAACATGAACGGGACTAATGGGTGGGCTAATTTTTTTAGCTAAACCTTCAACCACTTGTTTAGCTGATTTGAGATAATTTTTAGCTCCAGCTAGTAACTAGCTGTACCTGATCCAAATATGCCCATATATATCAGTTACGATACCTGCATTTCATCAGGAGCATTTTTTTAATAAATGTGGAAACTAATAGATTTATGGACCGTACATTTATTCATTTGCAGATAACACAACCTGAAGACCTACTGCCGCACCATAAAGTAATTTCCCTGCTCTGATTGCATCATCTATAACCCAAAAACTTACATGTATCAATGCTAATGTGTTGTATTCCTGTTTCCTGCACGTTCACTGTCCAACTGCTCCAGTGCGGGAGAGAGACGCGTGCTGGGAGTACTGCGACAAACTGGATGGGAACAAGGTCAGGTGCAGGTTCTGTCACAAGGTTCTCAACGGCGGCATCAGCAGGCTCAAGTTTCACCTGTCCCAGATACCCAGCAAAGGGGTGAACCCTTGCACCAAGGTGAAGGAAGACGTCATTGACAAGGTGAAGGCCATCATCTCGGCCAAGGAGGAGTACAAGGAATTCCAGCTTCTCAAGAGGCAGCGCGTAGCCGAGTTGGCGGTGGCGCCAAAAAGGACGCCGGAAGCTCCATCCCTGTCTACTTCTCCGGGGCGAGTGAGCTCTCCTGCTGTTACTGTTGCTGCTGAGCAGAGTCGGCTTCTTGCCCCGGAAGTGTCTGCTCCGGCACCGAAACTATCTGGTGCTGCAAGCAAGTCACGCGCCGCCGCTTCAGAATTGGACGCAGAACGGTGCATAGCTGAGTTCTTTTTCGAGAATAAGTTGGACTATAATATAGCTGACTCAGTCTCATACCAGCAAATGCTTGAGGCACTTGGTGGTCCGGGATTCCGAGGGCCGCCAGCAGATGTTCTGAGAGACAAGTGGTTGCAGAGGCTCAAGTCGGAGATTTTGGAGAAAACAAAAGAGATTGAAAAGGATTGGGTGACAACTGGTTGTACTATATTGGCTGATTCATGGACTGATAACAAGCTGAAAGCCCTGATCAACTTCTCCGTGGCGTCTCCTATGGGGACATTCTTCCTCAAAACAGTGGACGCCTCTTCGCACTTCAAAACTCACAGAGGCTTGTATGATCTCTTTGACGAGGTGATCCAGGAAGTCGGTCCCGAGAATGTTGTTCAGATAATTGCTGACAGAAACATAAACTATGGTAGTATAGATAAGCTGATCATGCAGAACTACAACACCATCTTTTGGTCCCCCTGTGCATCTTTTTGCATTAACTCGATGTTGGATGACTTTTCCAAGATTGATTGGGTGAACCAGTGCATCTGCCAAGCACAGACCATAACACGATTTATCTACAACAATAAGTGGGTTCTTGATTTTATGAGAAAATACATGGCAGGGCAAGAGCTTGTTTGTTCAGGGATCACAAAGTCTGTATCAGATTTTCTCACACTGAAATCTTTGTTAAAACACAGGTCAAAGCTGAAGCAAATGTTTCACAGCACTGAATATTCATCTTCGTCATATTCAAGTAGGTCAATTCCTAGTGTTGAGATACTCAACGATGATGAGCTTTGGAGAGCAGTCGAAGAGATAGTTGCTGTTTCTGAACCTTTACTGAGGGTCATGAGGGATGTTTCAGGAGGAAAACCGCCATTGGTTATATATATATGAGTCTATGACAAAAGTGACGGACTCTATTAGGACATACTACATAATGGATGAAGGGAAATGCAAATCATTTCTGGACATAGTGGAGCAGAAATGGCAGACAGAATTGCATTCACCTCTTCATTCAGCAGCCGCTTTTCTGAGCCCAAGCATCCAATATAACCCAGAAATAAAATTTTTCAGTACTATCAAGGAGGAGTTCTACCTGGTTCTGGATAAGGTTCTTACAACCCCTGACCTAAGGCATGATATCACTTCACAATTGCATGCTTTCCGCAAGGCACAAGGGATGTTTGGTTCTAACATTGCTAAAGAGGCCCGCAACAATACCTCACCAGGTATGCATCATGTCTTTATTTCGCTAACATGGCTTTGCACATATTTCATTAAGAGGATGCATCATGTATCATGTCTTATGTCCGCTTATAATGTTCTTCATTGTTCTAATATTATTGAATTGATTTTCTGTATTTACGTTGCTATTTGTAACAGAACATCAGTAAAGTTGTTTTTGGGTATCCTCCTGTATTATTTTGGATGAAACTTGGGGTATCGAGTATCACTAGCTATTTACATTGTTAATATGCCATATACTGTTAATATGGAGTCAAAATATTTGCTCAAAGTGGATAAGCAGCGTGGTAGTTCGTAGCCCGTGAATATTACCTTTGAACTTTGATGCACTAATCCAGGTTGAAGATATTTCAGATACAAGTACAACTTATCATCGTTTAGGCACTTTCGTATTGCTGTTGTTCTCAGTGTATTTTTATGGCTCTTCTGCTCAGGCATGTGGTGGGAACAATACGGAGATTCAGCACCATCACTGCAACGTGCTGCTGTGAGAATAACCAGCCAGGTTTGCAGCACCCTGACTTTCCAAAGAGACTGGAGTATAATCCTTCAGAACCACTACGAAAAAAGCGCAACAAGCTGGACAAGGAGGCTTTGGCCGACCAAGCCTATGTGCACTACAATCTCACGCTGCACTCTGAACCAAAGGCGAAGAAGAAGCTTGATGCGGATCCAATTGCGCTGGACACAATCGACATGACGTCAGCATGGGTGGAGGACTCTGACGGCCCCATCCTCACCCAGTGGCTTGACAGGTTCCCGTCAGCCTTGGATGGGGGAGACTTGAACACGAGGCAGTTCGGTGGATCCATCTTTGGCACCAACGACAATCTGTTCGGACTGTGATAGCTTCCGGTTCCAGGTCTGACACCATGCCTGTTGTTTCTGTTGTATAAGTGCTCATGTATGTTGCCATGTACTATAGGCCTTTGGTATTGGTAGTTCAAGCTCTGCTAGTGTAGATCCTAGAATCTAGATTGATGACAGGGGAATAGAAGAACTGTTTGTTGCTCATTTTGGTCTTCAAGGGGGCAGGTGCCTGTTCACATTTTGCCGTGATTAACATGAGAGCCATGAATCTGAAAATTCTTGGCATCCATTTCTTCTGCAGATTCTGGGTGATCATGTACGTGGAACATGCTTTTAAGAGTATTGTCAACACCTTAAAATATGGTAACCATTTCCTGTCTCGACTGCTGACACCTGAGTATGAGTGATCACAGGATATTTTGCAGCGTTGCTATCTTCTTGAATGTGTTTACCTGGCGCTTTGGTCATTTGGTGGCTGACTTCGTGTACAATAGCTGACACATGGTGGCATTCTACAAGATTGCCTCTGAAAGAGGATAACGTAGGCCAGCCACAAATATTAAAAACCAACAAGAAGAAGATAATCATGCACTTACCAGTCATCACTGTCAGCACTAACTCCGGGAAGCAATGTCCACCCCAGTTTGATCTTATCCGTTTCTCTTGTGGCATAAAAGGAGACAAATCCATCGCCTTCTTTGCAGAGTAAATATAAACTGCAAACCATATCCAGTTACTGTGAAGAAGAGATATCAGCTAGCAGCCTAGGACTAGACTTCCAGGGAGATCCGCAGATGGAGGCGAAGAGCAGGGTGCTGGAGGTGACCATCGATTCGGCGGCAAGGCCGTTGGCTGGCGATGGCACCGTCGACGCGGCGAAGGTGGCGGGCAAGGAGCCCATCAGTCCTGGCACTCCATCCTCGGCAGACGCCGGCCGCCGCGGCAAAGCAGAGAGGCGCGCGGTTGACGCCGTGCCCCTGCCTGGGTGGAAGCTCGACGCCCTCTGCCAGGAGTCCTGCCCATCGCCGACCATGAGGGCGCGCTTCCCCTACTTCTGATGCTTCCCCTACTCCTGCAGTCCTGCATGAGTTTCGTTTGGACCGGCAACGGCAACATCTTGTGTTCTTGGGTGTTTGCTTGCTCAGGATTTTTCTTTCATGCATGTAGTACATCTGTACATGTATATATACATGCAGTATGGGTATAAAGATCTGTGTGCTTTGTGTATATGGTCAGATTGCACACCACAAATGATGAACCATCAGTTAATTGCTAGTCTGATTGTATCTGACATAACTTGAGCACACTATCTATAACGAAATATATCACGCATAATACAGCACATGAGCTTGAGATTGTACAAGTAGGAAGCGTCAGGAATTCAGAACCTGGAGCCAAGCCTGTTGATTTTACTAATTAAGTTGATTAATACGAACATTATTACACAACTATTAACACGTCCGTATATTGCAAGTTATATGACAAAGGGTTAAACATATGTTTGGCAAAACCGGTACGTTTGGTTGAAGGAAACACTATCATTTATCTTTTATATTTGGTTGGATAAGTCAAATGTGACAGGTAGAGTTTCTTACAACGAATTATTTCTATTTTTTATTGGAATGATTTGAGTCAAATGTGACAGGTAGAGTTTCTTACGATCGCCCATTAATATCTTGTAGGAAAAAAGTCCATTCCCTCCCTCAACTATCGCGAAGTTGACTTTTCGCCAACTTCAAAAATGGACAAATCCCTCCCTTTTTTCAAACCATGCATTTTACCTCCCTCGGGCGGTTTTGAAGGCGGTTTTGCTACAGTAACTGCGGGTTTGCTACGGCGTCCGTGGTTTTGCTACAGTCAGGTGCCTTTGTCTTTTCTTTTTTTTAAAATTCGGTTGAATCTTTAAAAATCATAGTAAATCATAGAAAAATCATAAAATAAAAAAAAATCTAATTTTGTTAGACTCCACATGAGTAGATCTACACAAAGAAATATATAATATGGTATACTTTAGTTCAACAAAATAATTATAGAAGTTGCAGCTACAATTATTTCAATTAATTATATATTCACTTGTGTAGAACTTTGTATTAAAGCATATTATATTATATATTTACTATGTAGATCTACTCATGTGGAGTCCAACAAAAACTGGATTTTTCATTTTATGATTTTTCTATGATTTACTATGATTTTTCAAAGATTCAACCTAATTTAAAAAAGAAAAAAAAAAAGACAAAGGCACATGTGTACTGTAGCAAAAACCACGAGCAGCTGTAGCAAACCCGCGGTTATCAGAAGCAAAAACCACCTTCAAAACCCCCAAAGGAGGTAAAATGCATGGTTTGAAAAAGTTGAGGGAGGTAATTTGTCTCTGTTTTGAGTTGAGGGAGGAAAAGTAAACTTCGCGGATAGTTGGGGAGGAAATGTGGACTTTTTCCCCATACCGTGAGGTAATGTCGGTTTGAGGAGGAATGTCTATTTTTTTTGGGAAAAAAGTCCACTTTCGGTCCCCCTAACTTTTCTTAAAGTCCGATTTTGGTCCCTCAACTCCAAAAACCCACAAAGCGGGTCCCTCAACTTTTCAAACCGTCTTTATTTCGTCCTCGGCGGGTTTGGGCGGTGGTTTTTGCTACAGATAACTCCGGTTTGCTACAGTAAATGTGGTTTCGTTTTTTTTTCCTTTTCTTATTTATTTAAATTTGAATCTTTCAAAATCATAGTAAATCAAATAAAAATCATAAAATAGAAAATCTAATTTTGTTGGACTCCACATAAGTAGAGCTACGCAATGAATATATAATATGGTATACTTTAGTATAAAATTTTTGCTATGAAGGTTTTGTCTTTTTCTTTTTTTTATTTCACTCAATATTTAAAAATCATAATAAATTATAAAAAAAAACATAAAATTGAAAAAACCAATTATGCTGGACTCCACATGAGCATATTTACACAATAAAGATATATAGGTGTACTATTTAATTTATTGGCCAGGATCTATCGATCAAATTTCACGGCTCGCGCGTGCGTGCGTCGCCAGACGTAAGACAAAGAAACCTAGCTAACCTAACCCAGCTTAAAGAGCCACGAGAACTTCACGTCTTGTTATTATTGCGCCCTCATGTGGAGTCCAACAAAATTGAATTTTTTATTTTATAATTTTTCTGTAATTTACTATGATCTTTTAAAGATTGAGCTGAAATAAATAAAAAGAAAAAGGCAAAACCTTCTAGCAAAAACTTTGTACTAAAAGTATACCATATTATATATTTATTGTGTAGCTCTACTCATGTGGAGTCAACAAAATTGATTTTTATTTTATGAATTTCCTGTGATTTACTATGATTTTTGAAAGATTCACCAAAATAAATAAGAAAAGAGAAAAAACGAAACCACAGTCACTGTAGCAAAACCGGAGTTACTGTAGCGAAACCACCATCCAAACCCACCGGGGACGAAATCTGCACGGTTTGAAAAGTTGAGGACCCGCTTTATCCTGGTTTTGGAGTTGAGGACCAAAAATCGACTTTCGTAAAAAGTTGAGGAGAAAAAGGCTTTTTCCTTTTTGTCCCGGACCGGAGGAATGTCTATTTCTTTGGGCCGAAACTGTTTAAGGGGCCAGCCCATTAATTCTGGTCTCCTTTTTCTGGTCCAAGTTCAGGTCCACTAGTTCGTCCAAGTTCGTGTACGCGTCGGATATTTATCTCAAGAAAAACAGAAAAAAATATATATCTCAGGGGCTCCAAACAAAACCTCTTCTCCTCCGGCAGAGGCCGCGTCAGATTAAAAACGAATCGGCACGATTGCCTCCTCTAGAGATCAGCAAAACCAACCGCTGCGGCGACTCCGCCTCCCGGCGATCACCTGAGAACACGCGGAGCAGCGGAACAGGTGGTTGCCCTCCAAGATGGAGGACGTGGACGTGTCGCGGCAGCTGAAGCAGATGACGGATTTCATCCGCCAGGAAGCCGTCGAGAAGGCCGTTGAGATCGAGGCCGCCGCCGCCCGAGGTATCCCGTGTCCCTGCCCTTTCCCCGCAAGCATTATCTTCTAGAGGGTCTTCGGATCTGGATCCCGTGATCGGTGGGCGAGATCCGGGTCGCGCTGGTTCGGATCTCGTGCGGCGTGGTAGGATCGTGCAATGTGCCGTTTGGGTAGGGGTGGGTCGAGCGAATTTAGCGGGGATCGGGCAATGCTGGGGTCTGTGGTGGTCAAGTTGCCATGCGAGGGGCTTAAGAAGAGGAGTTGTCTGTGTTATCAACTGCTGACATTGTGTTCGTTGCCAGTTCTCTAGTATGAAGTCCAAATATCTGTGGTGCTGCTGAACTAGACCCCCGCTTGTCTTGCATTTAGTACAACTCCTGTTACAAGCCCTTTTTACTGCAACTGTGTAATTCAAATTCAGTTAATAAAATAAGGGACGAACTACTTTGTTCACCCCTGTTAGATTTCGTCAACATTGCTATTGGACAATGGTGAGTCTGGTGACACTTGTACCATAGCAGAGCATGAACTGAGAGATGTCATGATTTGGCGTAATGTGCTTTTAAATCTGAAAGGACTGCCACTTTTTCTATGAACTGATGTGTATGTTAACCACTCAGGAGTTCCAAATTGAAAAATTGCAACTGATGGAAGCTGAAAAGAAGAAGATCAGGCAGGAGTACGATCGTAAAAAGAGAAGCAAGTTGGCATCAAGAAGAAAATGTAAATGATAGTCCTTAAGTTCTTATTTTCTCATCTTATGACTTTATGCGTTTTGCCTATTTCACACTGGACATAGCTGATTGCTACAGGCCATTATGGATGTTCCCCCCTTTGGCATACCCGTGACTGTATATTGAAAAAAAAAAAAAACAAGAGCAATTCACTGATCTTTTTGTGTCTTATTCTATGCAGTGACTACTCAATGCAGCTCAATGCTTCCAGAATTAAAGTTCTTCAAGCTCAGGATGATTTGGTAACAGATATGTTGGAGTCAGCAAGGAAAGAACTACTGTGCATAAGTAGAGACCACCTCACTTACAAGAAACTTCTCAAGATACTTATTGTTCAGGTAAGCAGAATATAATTTACATTCTTCTGTGTGAATATGGAGCATGAACTTGGTGCAGCTACTTTAAGCAATAGCTCGTTTAACTAAACACAGAGAACCAAAAAAAGAACACAGAAGACAGGCTATTTCTGAAGAGCAGGCCTGGTGCAGTGGTGAGAGCTGTCTCACTGAGTCGCCAGGTCGTGGGTTCGAAGCCCCGCATATTTTGTGGGCTTGCCCTGGTTTATCCCTTCCCAAGACCCCACTCATGTGGAAGCCTCTGGCACTGGTCTGGCCTTTTTAGGAAACAAGCTGTTTCTGCTGTGCTGTGTATTCCATTTTCAGGTCATTTCCAGTTGCTATGAACCGGTAGTCTGTTATGGTTCTCATTGCTGGAGATAACCACCAATCAAACTGTTAAGCTGAATATAGATGAAAGTTGGCTGTTTTTGGCTAGATATTCGCAGATGATATATTACAATTCGGTTTTCTATGAAAAATGAAAAATCCATGGTTATGTTCCTCACCTGAAGAACAGCATGCTTGATTTTTGGGTAATATGGCAAGTCATGTTTTTTAACCATGCTTTTGGTGTAACTTTTTATTAGACTTGTAAAGTAATTGCAATAGTTGCCACATATTTGGTTATCTATTCATTGTACATGAGTACATAGTTGCCACATATTTGGTTATCTATATCCATTCTTCAGGAAGCCTCAGTTAATGGATTTTTTTTCTCTACACAGAGTTTGCTGCGCCTGAAAGAACCAGCTGTCCTTCTCCGCTGCAGGAAGGAGGATCTTGAACTTGTTGATTCAGTTTTGGAGTCTGCAAGGAATGAGTATGCAGATAAAGCAAATGTATATCCTCCTGAGATAGTGGTAGACCGACATATCTATCTGCCATCTGCTCCCAGTCATTATCAGGCACCTGGTCCCTCCTGGTAAGGCTTGCATTTTTTTTTGGATTATATTAACCAAGTTTTCCTTTTATGTACTGTCTACTGCCATCTGTTCAAACTACATTTCATGTTTACTAGATTCCTTATGTTGATACTATCTTTAGGTTGTCATAAATGTCTAAAGGAATGGCATTGTTGATGGAACCTTTTGTGTGGTTGCGTGTTATTCTCCCAGTTTTGCCTCTAAATTTTTTCTTATGGCATCACTGCAATTTGCATAGGAGTAAATGTATTATTTTATAGCTTTATAATCATATTTGAGTGAAACACTTCTTTGGAGTCTGGAATAAGCATACGGGATCTGTTCCTGTCGGTTATAAGAATATTCTAATCATGTTTAATGCGTGTTTATAAGATTGTGCATCACAGTGCTCACTGTTATACCTCTCAATGTAGCTCCGGTGGAGTTGTGCTAGCTTCCCGAGATGGAAAGATTGTCTGTGAAAACACACTCGATGCTAGGTTACAAGTGGTTTTCAGAAAGAAGCTGCCAGAGGTAAGCCACGTATATTCCTGGTTTTCAGAAGTGATTCTGTTCAATTTACCATGCATCTTCCCTCACATCACTGGTCTGATGGCAACCTTTCTTTGGCATTCGTATGTTTACAGATCCGTCAAAGCCTCTTTGGGCAGGTAGCTGCGTAACCATTTCTTGAAAGCACAGCGTGGCTCAGTACTCTTTGGGGTACCCTGATGATGTCCAGGAGAAGCTTTGTCAGCTCAATAGTGATTTATCACATTGTTTTGGATCTCGATTATTGTTTGTGTATACTTTTTCCTGGTTATTATGGATACCTTATCAATTAGATTACAGACCTCTGAATCCTGCACCGAAGCAAATAAGAGCAAATAAACTGTGTTCATATGTGGGACGATCTTGTAAAATAAGGCATCAAGATGGCCACTTCTGTTAATAGCATCATGTTTTTAATTGGAGAATGATTTGGCTGCCTGTCATTTATTTGCTGTGTTGTCGAATAGATAAAAATCTTGATTGGCTGCTGTCAGCGCACTAAAATTTTTTTCTTAGAAAAACGAGTATTGCCCACATCATTAAGCCCTGCTGCAGAAGCTAATTCCATCATACAATATTGTGCTTTAAATAAGTCGTAATCCACATTATAAGATCACACACTAAGCATCAGTGTGATCTTATCATTTTCTTAAGGAACGGATACTAATTATATGATTAATTTTAAGCACCACCACTGTACATTTTCTTCTGAAAGCTAGTGACGATTTGGTAGGAGCCCTCAAAACAAGGATTATACCTTTTTATTTAAGGGCTTGGCCTGTGTTTTTGTTGCACTCCAGTGATGGCCCACAAACCATTCTAGTAGAGGATAACATGTAGGACTCTTTTGTCACCCTCTTTCTTATCTTCTTCCCTATGAACAACTCAGCCATGTGTCTAGGGGTGCGGTTGCTCGTAGCAAGCAACAACCGCGGATGGGAGCAAGGCTCACTGTGGACGGTTAGTAGGGTGTGGGGTTCCTCACCGCAAGTAGGCGCATAGGCAACCATAGACGAGTAGGGTGTGGGCTCCTCAGCTTGGGCGCTGCGCGCAGACAAGTACGAGCACCACGTCGACGATTTTAGGAGGTCCGCAAGCATAGGTGGAAGGCTAAACTAATTTGGACGTCCATGGATTTTGACAAATGACCTGAAATTTAAATTTTGGTGGGGGCCATCTCTTCCTGGATTCATTTTTTGAACTAGAGTATCCATTGGACATCCATAGACATCCAACTTCCACCTGATCCGCATGAGTGATGGGATGTAGAGAAGTCACGGAGGAGGTCCGCTGACTATGAAGAAGCAAAAGATAGAGCCAATGGTGGATCTATATTCGGGCAGGAGGGACTAGCGATCCCAACATAAATTTGGAGTCGTCTACAACGCCATGGGAATAAGACTCTGTTTGGAACCAAATAAGTCACCAACTTAGTTAAAAAGTGAAATAAGTGACTTATTTTGTCAAACACCATCAACTTATAAACAAGGGGTGACTTATAAGGAATAAGTTGGTTTCTTTCAACTTAAAACTTATAAGTCATCATTTTCCCTCTGATTTACAAGTCATTTACAACCCGGCAATACGACTATTTCGGTCGTTGATTTTAAGTCACTTGACTTATAAGTCATCCTGGTCTAAAAAAGCTCGACGAAGGATTGGAGGTAGATTCAAGGGCTCTAGTAGGGATCCATTAAACATTGTTTCCTTTGTCTCAAGTCCTTAAATTTGGTTTTGAGAGTCTAATTAAGCCACGCTGGAATTGCTCCAACCGAGCATTCACATGATCCTAGATCGCCGGGCCCACCAGCAGTGAGGCAGCCCCTGGGCCGCGCGCTTCTCCGCCGGCTCGTTCAATCTTCCCGCCAAAAGTTTGGAAATCCCTCCTCCCTTCGTTTCTAGAAGAGCCAAAAGCAAATCCAAACCCGCCTCCCACCCCACAGATCTGCCACCAGAGCTTCCCCTCCGCCACCGCCATGACGGCCGGCGCCGGCGAGCCTCGCCGTGTAGTCCTCCCCTCCTCGACCTCGACCCCCTCCTCCCTACCCCCAGCTCAAGCACCCCCGCCTCCCCCGCCGCCCCCGGCGCCTCCTACCTCGCCGCTGTCCTGCCCGCCGTCACCTCCCCTGCTCGCCGCCTCCCCCGGTCCCCGGCGTCCCTCTCCGCGGGGCGCCTTCTTCTTTCCTCCCTCTCCCCGATCCTCTCCTCCTCCCTCCTCCCCCAAGGCCGCTCCCGGCCGCGCCCACCCCGCTCTCCTTCGACCTCCACCCGGCCACCCTCGCGTCCCTAGCCCCGCTCCGCCGCCTGGCGCTCCGGGCGACACCCGCGCACCCGCGCGTCCCTGCCTCCTCGTCCGTCGCCAACTCGCTCCTCCAGCTCGAGCACGACTACTCCTGGGACCACGAGCCCCAGCGCCCCCCGCAGCGGCTTCGATCCGCCGCCCAATTTGGTGGCTCTATTCACGGCCGCCGCGGAATTCGACGAGTTCGGGGACGGCGCCAGCTTCGTCGAGAAATTTCGCAAGGTTTTCGGTCCTGTAAGGGACCGCCTCTCGGCGATTGGCCTACAGGTGTGCTGGGTCGCCGTCCCCTCCGCCAGTGAGGGGATCAGGAGGGCGGTCACCGAGCTGGGATGGTGGTTCACTACCGCCGATGCGGTCGCGTTGGGGTCCGCCGTTGCACCGCCGGCGCTCGTGTGGGGAGGTGTTGGACTTGGCGGCGGAGAAGGTGGACGGCGAGGGGAGGTGGTGTTGAGATCGCGGATGTGGAGGGCAAGCCACTCGTCTGCAAGGGCTGTGAGGTCCAGGTGGTTGGCTCCTCACGGTTGCAGCTGGCCAGCTGCAATGCTGTTTGCAGGATACATGTCAAGTCGGTGTGTGAGGTGGGGAATTGGGAGGAGCGGTTGATGGGTGGGGATGGTGATGTTGCCGTGGTTCGAGGGTTCCAACGAGAGGGAGCAAGGGTGACGGGGAAGAATCTGTAGATAAGGAGTATTTTCCTCATCGGATCCTTGAATTGGCCCTTGGCGATGAGAAGGAACGATTAGGGGTCGTCAAAAATTTGGCAGCTAATTTTGGTCTTCCTTAGTGGAAGGAACTATTGTGCAGTAGTCTCAGTTTCTGATGGAGATGGGAACTCTGTAGATGGTATTCTCATGCCCTTCTCAATGAACTGTGCCTTGCTTCATTTTGAGAAGAGTGGTACTGGTTTAGGCCTACTGTCTGCCAAAGCTTCCGAGATGCCTGGTAGTGCTGCATCTGATGAGAAAAAGGTGCAGAGTGAGAAGAAGAAGAGAAGCAGGCTAGCCGGTAAGCTACTTGAGGTGACCGCCTGGAGTTCCTTCTGTGACATGCTTCTCAAACACACTGATGGAAGCATGCCGGTGGTGGACTTGGAAGACCTATATTTCAGCAGGTATGGTACCACATCCAAAAAGTTGCGGTTTCTGAAATGCTGGATGAAACAGGTGAAACAGTCATGTCTTGGTACTCTAACGAGCACACATACACAAGGAGAGAAGTGTCTTCCCTCAAAGGATGATTCAGAAGCAAGAGTTCTGGTTTCAGAAGAAGATGCTTCAGCTGGTCTTGTCAACTTTTCGCTGGATGAAGCAGATTGCCAAAAGGTGGACACACCAGAGGATGAAGCAGGTTGCAGTAAAGTGGGCATACCAGTGGATGAAGCAGATTGCAGTATAGTGGACAGATCAGTGGGTGAAGATAGTTCAATGTTCTCTGCTATGGAAGATTTAGAAGCATTTCTGCGAAGTGTCCCTCATAAGATTGAGCAAGGTCTTTGTTCTGAAGATGGTGATCTGGGGAGTTTAGCTGAACGTTTGGTTGGCTTGTCTGTCCATGCAATGTTGGTTAAGCACGGAAAGATTGCCGTGAGGTACTTTGAACACAATGAAGCAGAAGATGTTTCTGGTGCAAAAATTGCTTGTGAACTTTCCAATATCTTGCTGAGGAAACCCAAAAGAACTGGTAACAAAGTACAGAGGAAGTGATTCAGTGTCTGCTGCATCACAACAAACCGCAAAAAATACAGTACATGTTATAAACTTCGAGAGTATCCTTTTTTTTTTTTTAATTCTCATTCTTTTCCTTCTGCTTTGCGCAATTATTTTGGATGACATATCATCTGCAGTTCTATGTTGTTGATATGTTAATTTTTGTGGTTTTGTTTACCTTAACAAGAATGTACCAGGCATGAGCTGCAGATTTTGCTTAGAATGGAAATTATCAGATCTGAACTCGGATCTGCTATAGAGGAAGGTTCAAAACAGAAAATGATAAAAAAGACATCTGTTCGCTTTTGCAATTTATAGATATAAATCTCAAGGGGATTCTTTTCAGTCTGACGGTATTCTTGAGTATGCTGAAAAGACCATAAAGTCCAGGTATTACCTAATTTCTATGCTTTTAGTTTATCTCAGTGTTGTTTAGCAGAAAGTTTGTGAATGTTAGTGTTGTATTTCATATAAATAGTAATAGTAATTGTGTAAGGTTAAACTTGCTAAATGCTCCCTATGTCAGGAGCTGCATGCTCTATACTGCTTTCTTTGCCAGAAGCAAGTTTTATGCTTTAGGGGAAAATGGTATCTGTAGTTTTTTTTGAGGAAACTGGAGGTGCAGAAGCCCCAACAGAAAATTTATAAAAATAACAAAGCAACAAGGTACAAAGTTAAGGGTTACAGGTAGAGCTTAAGAAATAAAGAAAATTAACAACAGCTTAGCATCTTCACCAGATTTAACAACCATTATTCAAAGGTAACACCTAAGGATGGCTTAACTCTATGCATCACCAGCAAGAAGCTTTTGGAGGTAGCCAGGTTTGCAGGGGACCCTCTGAAGATTAGATCATTTC